>NNCF01130001.1:216560-359703 GCA_002313205.1 Laupala kohalensis
ACAACAATAACACTTATATTATTCACAACAATAACACTTATATTATTCACAACAATAACACTTATATTATTCACAACAATAACACTTAATATTATTGACAACAATAACACTTAATATTATTGACAACAATAACACTTAATATTATTAATAACAATTATAACTAATAACAATTATTAATCTGGTAACACTTTTACAAAGTATGCTATTTATCAACTTAAATTTTATCTGATTAGAGTTCAGGTTCAATAAGAGGGGGTTATAGCCCCGCCCCCCATAGGTCTGCCACTGGTACAGTCCATTCATCGTGCCGATCCAGTTCGACTCTCAGTAGGATTGGACGTCGAAATCATAAGTTTTCTACAAATAACACTAAGTATTCTCAATGAATTGTGGCAGACCAATAATATTGCCTATAAAACAAGTTCGTTATTCATAATGCAAAAGTGTTGCACTATATCGGCAGCTCCACGAGTATTTTCGCGGATGACGAAGCTCTTCACATTTGCAGTTTTCCTTCCTGACCGGACATCCTGCCACATCTTAATGTAACGCCACTCGAACAACTTGATGCATGCATGCAAAATTGAAAATTGGAGCAAATTATCGAATGGTTTATGTTCCCCTAAGAACCCGTTAAACTTGAGAACCACTAGTCCTTACGCTCTGATGGCAACCTAAGGTATGCGTACCCCTTGGGGTGTGTTATGACTTACGGGGCTACATAAAACTTCAAGTAAATCAAAGGGGGGAAAATACTTCGTGAATGATTACTCAACCATTTTTCCCGTAGAGAACTGATTTTTCCTTCAATCAGTAGGACTTATCAGAAGTTGGTCAGACTACTGCCATCTAAGTAACCTTCTAGCTGACTGCAACCTTTATCTTGTTCGTATTCCTATATAATTAGTTTCAAGAGTTATATTTTAATTTCCAAGAATCATTGCATGTATATCATACTTCACTCACTACTATTGACGTTTAAGCGCTTCAAATTCAGACGTCACGAGGTCCTTCTAAATTATTTTCAATATATACGGAGAAAGTACAGAAATCGTGGAATCTTTCGCTGATATTATTTAAAACTTGCGTATACAGCACATTGGGACTTTTTTCCATTTTACAATTCCAGAAAAGAGATGACTAATGTCAGATTACCAGGAGCTATCGACACAGACTAATGCGTCGTCCAATTAGTTTTCGCCTCTCTTAACACGCAAAATCAACTCCAGAATGTCTTCCAGAAACGCTTACAAATGACCTCCGCTAAATGGGTCCCAGCACAAGAAAGCTAACTGAAAAGAGAAATATAAATGCACCCTTCTAGAGATTTCCATGCATAGAATTACCAATAATATTCAAAAGTTAACATTCATTTTAAACAATGAGGGATGTAGTGTTTTTAAGAGGGTCTATAGCGTACTCTTTAAAAGTGACCCTCGTAAGAGGAAAATAGGGAACACCGTAAGGAAAGCTAGAACAGCAAATTTTTAGAAACGCATTATAATGTTGTTAATATCGATCAGACAAATAAGATTCTGTCGGTAGTGATGTATAATTTAAATATTCAACTAAAATGTTTACGCATTTGAAATACCAACATTATTTTTTAAAAATAAGTTGGATTTCAATCGAGGAAACTTGGGAGAAAGTCAAAACGTTGTCTCCATATCTAGCTGAACCTGCGCAAATAATTTAGTCACTTAATTACTGAAAAATATGGTCTTTAGTAAATAAGACATTAATATCATAAAATTCAAAAACAAAATGTAGTACTTCTATTGTAAACTAGTGGTGAAAAACCATTGCACATACTTTATCACACTTTTTAAAGCCTCCACTACAACTTACAAGCTAATTTCACATGAAAAAATAGTATTTATTCAATTTTACTGACATTTCAGTCATACGTGTTTAAATAATGGAATTTAAATTAAGGAAATTATGTAAGTGCACCAAAGGAAAATGACACACTCGCAGAAGTGTTGTAGAAAATAATCTTTATAGAAAAGAACTTAATTCAATTTTTTACGAATTCAGAAGTCATCAAATTTCTATATCCATAAAAAAGACCATTAAAAACGTCTAAAAACATTTTATTGAAAACATACTCCTGGTTATTTAGAAAAACTTACTGAAAATTAGTGATTAATGCATCTCCACTCATTAGCTTCCACTGGTATCAACTTTTATCTCCTTGTCATTCTGCGTGGAAAGGTAAAAATGTCTGCTACAAAAAGATTATACTCGCATCACATAAAACGAAATATGACACGGAGAAATGCATCGCATTCATTGAAGAAACAAATATGGTGTTTTGTCAACTAAATCGGAGATGGTTATCCTTCTGCAACGAGGGTTAAAGCAAACGACTGTTCTAAACACCATATGATGAAAAGACACGGTTCAAAACACGCCCCTATGATATATGCAAATATTTCCGTCAGAATTTCGTGATATATTTTTATCGCGAATACAATTCTTTCTGTATACTTCGATTATAAAAATGTAAAAAATCTATAACTAACTTTTTTTCGAGGTCTGAGCATTTAGACAAACTTCATTCTTGTATTTTAAAAATTAAATGTAACACATTTCTTGAATATTATTTGGAGACGTTTCGTGTTATCTCGGTCATATAAATAGGGAGACAGTATTACGTAAATATATGTTTACGTAATACGATCGTGCAATTTTGTATCAGTGGTGGGGTTCCCGTTCTTCTATCAATCAGTATTGTATCATTAATTTTTGCTCTCTAGAGCCGAATCTCCCTCTGCTTAGTACATCTACAATGTTAAATAGTTTTAAAGTGTCTTGAAATAGTTCATAAATGTGATAGTGCGGCTGGGAGACTATTTTCCTTCGTTTATTCCAAGTATCGAATTATTCCAAATTCCGAATATCGCTTTCGCGGATGCAGTACATTCTAATTACACTTTGTTAACAGAAAACTTTTAAAAGACTTGGAGCCGTTGTTGAAAAATTTTCCAAAATGACCTTTGTTCTTCATATCAACTACCCTTTGTGTTGAAGTTGTGCTAAAAACTTTTTCGATATCAGGGACATCTAAAAGTGATATTTCTGTCAAAACTGCGCGATCTAATTATTTTTCCACGACTGCAATACTTTCTATTCTACGTATATGAGGTGAAGAATTTCTGGATGACCTCTCTTCGCTCGGATGGTACATGGTTTTTAATTAATCGTAAAAATACATTAAAATCAGTACCATTGTATTTCCAGACATGTCTACAAAAATTATTAAAATAATGAAATGTCCTGTCTGTTTCAACCATGTAGTTCGTTGTTCCTTATAGCGATTCTTAGGGAGCAATTCATGAACGAGGATCCGTATGGTAGCCAAATATGTGATAAGATGCTGCGGTCTGTTTTACCTAATTTGCAATACGTTCCACGAGCTTTGAAATGGTACTTTGCCGGCCAAGGACGAAGCTGCGCAATGGTGTTTTCCGGTACCTTTCTAGTTTTAGTGCAACTTTTTTACCGTTACTTGTTGGAAATACTAGTGTTGCATGAGAGGCAGACGATTGACTGCATTTTCCTTCGTTGTTGACGATGCTCTCTGCGACCTTCGGGATTAAGCAACAATTTGGTAATCGGACGCGTGATTCATGGGGCAGGGAAGCGTGTAAGGTCGTTATTGTGCACGCACTACGCTGTAGGAAAGAATGCATCTCTGCGCTCTTTTGCTGTGCAGTTGCATACACTATGGTTATTGATGCACACGTCAAACTATGATTTCTTAGATCCCGCACTGACTAATGCCAAGACACCCGCACTGACTAATGCTAAGACAGTATTTCGGTGTGGCATTTTATGGGGTTCCTTGATAGATTACCACACTGTGGGGTAGTTGGCGTTTGTTTTCCCTTCTATTCAGTCTGCCCTATGGAACACATCGGGGTGTTATTCTATGAATTGTGGAAATTTTTGAAAGGTAAATGTCTGAGATTTCAGAATCTTATCTATCCTGCTTACTGTGTGTCTTTCCAGAAGTCTACGGAAAAACTTAAATTTAACGCGAGAATAACGAATCATGTTCTAAATAGATCTCTCGCATATAGGTGCGGGCATTTTTAAAACGTTAATTAATGTTATTCCTTAGGCAACACTGTTCGACGTTGCTAGGTATATCTGGTTTGATGTTTATCATTTAAGTGGTGTAATTTTCTTTAAATTTAAAGTGGGGTCTATGTCAAACGACACAATGTCACGACATGAAATACAATTCACAATTAAGTTGTGAAAGTGCTTTTTTGAAAACTGAAATTTCATCGATCGACTTGAAACCGGAAATTAAGATATGAGTGAAATATGGAAAAATATTTGTATTTGCTCTCGCCAGTTTCTCAAACACACAAGAATGAATAGTTAGTTTTTTTGCTGTTTATGGGAAATTTGCGTGGAACAGAGTGCCTTACTAGAGGTGCGACCACACGTTACGAATATCGAAGAATTTAGAGTTCAAAATGAAATGTGAATTCTCAATCCTTCTTTCTTCACATGATCGCATGTATCGCGTAACGAATATTTTATGGGATTCATTTATGCTGCAGTGTAGCCAAAAGTGGATTATCAGTCATTATCTTCAGATTATTTTTCAATTTATCACGAACCTTTTCCCTACGGCATGGCCCAATTCATTTTAGAATTGTTCCATTTACTCTGGATTGTAATCACTGCATTAGAAATTATGCTTCTCTTAGAACGAAGTAAAATCGCTTTGATTTTGTACCTCATTATTTACTTCCTGTTCCTTTGAGAATGAATGTCAATAGGTTTGAAATATTTGTTCTCAATACTGATTGTTCCGTAGAGCTCTTCACGCGGAGTTATGCATAATTTACTTGTGCATTGTGAAAACTGCAACTTTTCTCGGTGAATTGCATTCGTATTTTTTATAATGAGCTGTTCATATGTAACGGCCAGGGCTTCGTAGTATTTTGTAGTAAAGATTTTTTTAATTAAAATAATTCTTTCACTTTAACTTTTAAGTCACCCAAAAAAGATACAATTAATCAGACCAGTTTAAATACGAAAATATAAGATCACTTCTTTTAATGTCTGCGATGAAGATAATTATATAACCTATACGTATAAAACACTCAACATGTAACTTTAAAAATCAATAAAATTGTTATTTTTTTCAGATTATTGCTAATTTTGTTGTGTTTTAATGTTTTGAAAAGATGTTCTCCCGTCAAATATAAAAATAAATATTGTTCACTCCAAAAAACATGAGAAAAAGGTAGGACAAACCATTTGTACCGGGTGGGACGTGTACAAATTAATGTGCAGTTTATCATAAAGTTTCAGGAAGTGGGATGTCAAAAAAGTAAATGACTTAAAGCTATCTTTGTTCCTATTAACGTGAATTAATACCGAAATTAAGTTACAATTTCTGAGCCAAACGTGCTTTGAAAACTCATAAGTGCTAGGTGTAATATAATGTGCCAAGTACAGTGTTATATGAAAGAAATGATCAAATTTCAAGTATTACATTACTTCAGTTTCTTTTCCTCTTTTTACTCCTATTTTTGCATTTTGCAGTCATGGCTCTAAAGCCAATTCGCGATGTGGCTGAAAATATGCTGCGATCTTAAATTTTTGTCACTTGTCACGGAATTGTTGAATGAGAAAAGAAAAGTAAACGCATATGCTTCTTTCTAGTTTTTGTCTATGAAAAGTTCTAAGTGAGATAGAGGGATTTTCCTGTAAGTACGAATCCTTGGTACTCGTAATATTGCTATACACCGAGACACAGAAAACGAGTACTTAGTAAGATAACGTGGTTTGTCATCTTTGTCATCAACCCCATTTCTAATTCGTGATTTTTTCGAACTTTTTTTTTGTTTAAGTGATTGTTGTTTATAAAATGTTTAAGTGCAAGCGAGCTTTGTCTCGTAGTTTTATTGATATGTATTTATTATTTCTGTGAAAACAACTTTCAGCCATTTTGATATTCAGTACTTCGTTGTGTCATAAACTGCTTACATATACGCATACATAGACACACACGTATATATTCAAATATTTAAAGGACATAAAATACATCAAACATTAATACGACCTATAAGAATACACAAAATGTTCTATAGAAACGTCAATTTGTGTTTCGTAGTAACCCATTTTAGTGATAGAGATGGCGAGTACTAAAAGTAGCTGACATTTTCTACATAAAATACCGATTTAGATTCGTAAGTTCTGTGCAGAAAACCAAGAATTTGTTTTTGAGTTTTGAGGAAGGGGAATGACGAGCCATGTTTGTAACATTCTCGTCGTAGTAATTAGCTGATAGAGTTAAATAAGGTGATGAAATCCAGCAAGAATGTTCACCAAATCACAATGTATTCGTTTCCGAATTTTCATGGGGAGACTATTTGGAGATTGGAATCTGGTTTATTGATTGATTAAATAAATGCTTTGTTCTTTTTTTTAAAGTAACTTTGTCTCTTTCCTATTACATTTAACGTTTTTTTTCTAATTCATCAGTTGAAAATTGTTGAGTCATTTCTTCATACCATTGGTAGAGACATGGGCGTACTAATGACGAAATCCCAATCGTTTTCACAATCTCATGTGTAGCATCAATTTTGTATTTGAGGAGGTCCTTTGTATACACCGCCATTTAACTGTGTTCTGAAGCATCATCTTATCCGGGCAATTATGTCATTGTTTATTAACCCAAACAATTATCCGAACTCGGAATTGTGTCATACAATGAAGTGTTCAACGTATACTTGGTAGAAAATGTAGCTTAGTCGAGATTACTCGTTTACACTAAAATATAATTCAGGTATGGATATAGTTCGTATTTTAACATTTGTCTTTCGATTTAATATATTGTATTAAATCGTAGTTGTACAAATAATTGATACTAAAAAATCAGCCTGTTCGAAAATTTTACCTTCGAATTTAATATAAGGATTTTTTCCGGTAAAATTAGAGATAGTACGTAAAGTAGATGTGGTTAGTTGGAGCTCTTTAAAACGATGTTACATGCTTTTGTAAGCATTTGAACGAGTCATGATTTTAGGAGAAAGAAATCGTTCGAACATATTACTAATATTCTTTCGTTCATATTCTTACTCATATTACTAAGATTGTTGTTAAATAAAAAGGAATTCATTGCACGGAACTCTCTTTTATATGAAGATTTATTTGAAGATACCTTAGGTGAGTCCTTATATTTAAAAGCCCGTAACTCACTTACTTATGTAGCAGAATTATTACATACTTTACTAGTCGTAGAAGCATGAAAATCAGTTTTTTCTCATAGTCATAGAATAGCAATGAATGACAAAATTCAAAAAATTCGAGAATTTTGTTTTTAAAGTACATTTTTTGGAATTAATATTACGCGAAGCAGAAGAGCATTAGCTTGTTGATGTGCCTTGTGCAAGCCAAAGTCACCTCAATTACAAAAAAGGTAGTATGGCGGCGAACGTCAGAACTTGCCAACTCGTGATAAAACCTATCCTGGAACGTCACAATTGTATTGGGATTTGTCGTGAATAGTGCAAGTTATTTAATGTTTTATAGGCATGCTGAAGTATTGTGTGCTTTAATTTTACAATTTTCATTTACAATCAGTTCTGTTCCTTTGCGGAAATAAAATGACAAAAATTTATCTTTGTGGACAGCAGCTGAGGAGTAACAATGATAAGTTGCCAAACGTAATCGTAGTGACGTTTTCTTCGTTAAAATAGCTTTTATGTATTAATGTGTCGTATAAGTTATTTTTAATGATTTGCTCAGGTACGTATTTGTATTTCATTTACATAGCAAAGATACTTAGTATTTACATTTCCAAAATGGGGTTTTGAATACGTGAGGTACGAATGTATTTTTTTCCCTAGACCTGTTTGATATTACTCGCTTTGAATTTTTTTTGTAGTATTAAGATTGAAATTCTTTTTACGATCTTTAAAAGTGCAAAAAACGAAGATTATACATTATACAGTGTTTTTTCAATGAGGCATGGTCAAGCCAATTCATGTTTGCAGCAGGCTGTGAAAATTTGTATCGATTCCTTGATTCATTTCAAAAGTTAGATTACTTTCTTAAAGAAATACGTTCGGGCAAAAAACGATAATTTTTACTATGTAAAAGAATGTTAGGTTAATATTATATTTCAAAGCAATGTTTTACGTTCTACTTTCAACGTATTTATTAATTTTTCTAATAAAATTAACTATTTCCGTATCTCTTACAATACATTCAACAATGGACCGTATTTGCATTTTATGTTCATTGCAAAGACACTCAGCGAAATACTGTTGGTATATTTTTTTTATTAATGTAATTTTTAAGGCTCTTTACGATACAAAATTTTAGTTCATGTTTCAACGCTTCTCGTGAAATAGTTATTACATCAGTCATCTCTCTTTTACACTTATTATTGTAAGTTAGTAGTGTTACTCCTTGTATATTTTGCTTGCAGGAGGCCTATTGTCTACTCCTTGAATGCAGTTATCCTTGAGCCTTACCACTCAAAGAATAATCAATTTCCAATACAATAATGTTGAGTATTTATTGAGAAATTGTATCGACTTATACTTTCATTATGTACGTGTTTAAGTTTTTTATTAGTATTTAATTACCAATTAACAGGGAATGAATGTAACACGTGACTCGTAATTTTACATTGATTTTTTTAGGACGTTGGTTTCCAGCTCGACATATTAAGGTGCGTACAATTAGTCGAAGAAAGTGAAAAGGATGTTTCATTAATTGATAATAATTAAATCAATGTTGCCTAGTGCAGTGGCAAAATACAAGTTCTAGACATAATTTGTTCTAGACATAACATATACACTGGTAACGTTGGTGTGCATATACCAATAATTTAGAGAAAAATAGTTTAGAGTGTTTACGAGAAACAGATCTGAGGAATACATATTTTTATTTGCAAATTATTCATGATAGTAAATACAGGCAATAAATCATATATTTTCTGTATATTTTTATTGCAATAAATTATACGGTGAAGCAAAAACCTATTTTCTGCTTTTAGATAAAGTGTCATTGGATGCACTCCGCGTACGATGATCTACGCGGTGTACCGGTTTAATCTAGCAATAAGGATTTTTGCTCTAGTAGGCTTAGCACGGGCGCAGCCTGTTATGCGGGGGCCTGGGGGTAAAACCCCCGGCGATCAAAGCGGGTTTTCTGAAACATAAGTTATCACGTGAAGTAGAAAAGAAATAAACAATTTAGAAAAGTCCATGCGACACATGTGAATCAAGATTTTTGTAATTATTGATTTTTTTTGTCTTACTATGCAAAGTGTTGTACAGATAAATGTTTCTTGTTCTTTCGTAGACAAGGCAAGGAAAAGAAATGGGAAATTTGTTCTTGGGTCATATTTACGACAAGAACATAGAGGGACCGTTGAATTCCTTCTTTTTTGTTGGAAGATCGCATTTATTAAGATTAGAGCTCAAAGGATTTTTTTTCTGTTTTACTTGGTGAGAGAAAAATAATTAATCTGTATAAAATCAATTGCGAGACTATTTTTTCACTTATTTGTTTTCGTATTCAGGACATACTGAATTTCGTGTTTGCGAAAACTCGTTTGAGCAGCAGCTATATTCCTTCGAACTTCTGAACGAGAGTGTGCGGGTTCGATCCCCTCGGCGAATTCAAAACTGAATTTAAATCTCTGACCCGCTCAACCAAAATTTTTGCTTTAGGTATTTCTTCAGTTTTTGTTAAAACTTGTTTGTTTTTCAATTTTCATATTCACCGACAATCTCTTTCCTTTATCATACCAGATCTTCATGTTCCTTCGAATAAGGGGATTGTCTGGCATGTGGTAATATCTGTATAAGTGAATCATTTTCTTTCGATCATTGGATTTTCTTATTTGATGTTTTCTAATATTGACGTATGCAATAATAAGTATAATGTAAAACACGTTTAATACTTCAGAATGTCGGTCGGGTACCATACATTGACCAGAAACCCATTGGTGAAATTCTATAATTTCACTTTGTTGTCCTATAAGGCGTGTAGGAGTACTCAATATTTTTCGAAGGGGAGGCAAAGGTTTATCCACACGAAAAAAATTGGTATAAAAGTGTAACTTCTGTATTATAACGCAGTATTTTTGTGGAAAATCAAAGAATCAACCCTGGACAGATAATTGATCGTATTTTATTGGAATTCACCTATAATTTGGTCCATAGGAAAACCTTTCATGAGATATTCCAGATTTTTTATTTTATATTGAACATAATTCTATGTTTTAAACAATTGGCAATACTTAGTTTTCACACGTCGATAACTGAACGGTTAATGACCGGAGGAACCCCAAGGAATGCGTTAAATCCAATCGATGTCGGCGGAGTTTTTTCTTGAGATATCCATACTAATACTATGTCATAGATTAAAAGACATGAAATAGATCTATTGACACCTTTGAGTGGTTATAAAAAATTCATTCCTTTTTAAGTGCACCCAAATGGAGTAGTAGCTTGTGTTATTACCTATCGGGAGAAGGTGATTTTTTTTCTGTTCAGAGACGTATTGTAACACTTATTTCTCACAAATATGATAAAAATCTGTGTTGTAAATGTGAATTGTTCCCGGATCTTGATTCTCTGTCATATTTTATCTTTTGTCATTTCTTTTGCTTTAGTTTTCTCTTACTGTTCTTCCTCTGCTTTGAGCAAATACGTTGAAAAGTGGTTTTCATAACACATTACTCTAAAATACAACACAGTTCATTATTAAACAGAAACTAGACGTGGTATTGATTGAGGTGTAATGTCACCGAATGTTCAAGCGAAATACCGCCTGTGTGGTAGAATATTCTTCTGGTTTAAAATAAAAAGTCCGTTTAAAATAAAAAGTTCAGGGTGGCTAAATTATGCTGTAAGGAATTTCAAGGTAGGCTTATTACAATAAGATCCACTAGAAATAAGAACAACACTCTTAGGCTTCGACATTATAACAAGAAGTTAATACTCATAATAGTCAAGTTCCACAAGTGTGTAGGCAAAGCACTAGACACGCTGAACTTCATAACTGCAAACATGTGGTTGAGAAAGTGAGCCCTAACCTCGGTTGCATGCGATGTTGAAGATACGCTTGTTTCCGATTCTGATTATGTTACGTATTACGCTAGTATAATTCAAATAAAAACATGGCATACTGGGATAGCAAGTAATTATGTGTGTTATGTAATTCTTTAACTGTCTACGCCAGCAATGAGCTTCTTCAATATCGGCAATGCCCCAGATGTTTCTTGTCAATTTTTTCATAATTTTTATTAAGGTTTCCCGTATTATCTGCATCCCGATTTCTCCAATCCTGCGTAATTAGTCTGGTGTGTTTTTTTTACTTTTAGTTTAATTATAGAAATTTTAACCTAATAAAAAGAAATATTTTATCGAAAAAAAAACTGGATTATTTTTGTAAGAGAAAACTTGACATGAAAAACAGTAATTTAGTAAAACCATAATTTTGATTATAGTTGTTTTCTGATTAAATATTTTGAAGATTAAAAGAGAATATCGATATATTACGACCACATGACTTCTGTTAGAGGTAAGCTCACCGGATAGTGATAAATCATTATTATGAAGATAATGAAATTTTACTACTTTCCGAGATGTGGTGTTTCTCTTCTATTGTAAGAGAATATTTCGGCACTATATTCGTGCAGATGATAAAATACGCGTGGCTGGCATCAAAGCTCAGTTTTGTTAACGCAAATTAACAATTCTAAAAAAACGTTTGCTCTCTACTGTGAGAATCAGGAGGACATGCATTCGTCACCATCGCTTTACTGGACATTTTCAGTGTTTATTATCCTATAAAATGTTTTTTTTGTGGGGCTTTAGGGCTCGTCAACATCGAGGTCATTAGAGCCCATTATAAAATGTAGATATCCAGGAAGAATCCAAGACCACAATAATTTTCGCCGCTTTTATACATTATGTATTTAAGCGAGCTGAATATGTGAACACAAAATATTTGTTCCTACTTTTAAAAATTCTTCGATGTGCATTTAAAATATGAATACGAAATTCAAGTGAAAAAAAAAGCCATATAATTTTAAGACGAGTATGAAATTACGAAACTCAACGACCCAACAAATAAGTCAGTTTTATTGGACAATTTGTATTCAAAACCTTTCTATAAATGCAGTAGGAAAACTGAGAACCGGATTTTCACGAGAATTTTACTAGTTAAAGCAGTATTATTGTAGATAGATTTAGCAAGATCCTTCTAGATAATCACCTTTAATTATTAATAATGAAGATTGGTGATACTGTTAATGAATACTAAATATTTTCAATTTATTGATCATGTACTAAGCAATACGCTGTCAACTATCCATGATATTTTAGTTAGCACCAAAGCGTTTAAATCTTCATTTATACTCCAGGTCCTTTTTTCTTCTTCTTTCTCATATCAATAATCTTACGGCGAGGTTCAAGCCAAGAGGTTCAAACCTTCCCTTCCACCTAACTGTGACTTGTGTGAGGAAATATGGAGGGGGGAATGTTGCCGGCGGACTTATGGATCCGATCCGATATTTTTCTGGAGTAGGTGTGGAGAAACCCAAGGTGCCAACCTCATCTAGTTCGGCTTAGCATGTATTGAAACCACGCTTTACTGTTCAGTGGTATCGCGGAAACGAAGACTACCAGAAGACCACCGCTGTCGGTGACTAGAACTTCTCTTGAAATTTCTCGACACATCTGAGCTGTGAACAGTTTACGATTAATTTGCTGTGTACGAAAAACGGTCATGCTGTTTGATGTACGAATTTGAATGGATCCAATTGCAAAGTGTATTACAAATTTGATGACATCTGTTATTATTTCTATTGTTTTCTGAATAAGACGCTAAAATGATCTTCCCTCGTATTTTCGAGAGTTGAGTGAAAGAACTGAGCGTATGTAGTTTGCATTTCTCCTGGTTTGTTTCTTGTCTTACGGTCGCTTATTTTACTAGTCATTTTAGTGTGTCCCCTTCCTCCAAACAAAGATTTCTTTGCCATTATTGCATTAGTCGACTTGTGTGTGGTGAATGGATGTGTTTATTTTATAGACTCTCCGACGCGACATAAGCGGACGGTTTAGCGCAGCGGAAATGCTCGTGTATGACACGTCTATTGGACTCACCGTCTGCCGGATCATGCTTTTGATGCGTTGGTAACAGCCCTTAGTAGCCCTGCTCGTTGTTCTTCGTCCAGATTCTTGGAACACAGGAACAAGTGCACACCTTGAAACACAATACTGAAGTTGTTGGAAACTCTCTTACGCTCGCAAAGTGGATGCTAGTGTTTTTCTTTGCAGTATTTTCGATTTAAACCTGTTGGGGAATCAATCAATACATCCGATCGCACACGTATTCGTTTTCTTCCAATTTGTTAAAAAGAGGTGACGATTTCTAATCTGGAAGATGAATATGATTTATATGGAAGTCACCTGCGGATGGGCAACAAGAAGTTGGGTATCGTATGAAGTTGATACTCGTTGCCGCCACCTCGCTAAGACTGCGTGGCGTCATCTGTTCCCCGCCTCCGCGGTTCCCGGAGCTTGCTTTTACTCACCCGTGTAGCGTGATGGGCGCCTCGCGTGCGGCATGTGTCACTTAGCACCCTTGCACGCCCCTCGGAGTGCATGCCATCGTTTACTTCCATCGTCCTCTTATCTCCCGCTAAATGATCGAGGGCGCGCGATAAGTGATGGCATTGAATTCGTAAAATGCTCCGTCGTAATAACTGTTAGTAACGTGTTGATATCAACTATTGGATGATAACACCTTTCCCCACACGATTCTCCGGAAGACACCGAACTACAGTTTTGATTTATTTTTGGATTGTTTAATCCCTTATTGAATTATGTTACCGTTTGAAGATGCGGAATATTGTTATTTAATTGATTTTTGGGTCCGTAATTATGAATCGAATAATTCACAAATTAATATTTTTGGACCGTTTTAATGGAGATTGTTCGAACATATTTTAGTACAAAGAAGACGACAAAAGCAAGTATTTATGGAATGGGAGATGAAAGGACTATGTAGTCTTAGATGACCCAGTGAAATCTTCCTTTAGAGGGGTGCTCACTGAAGTAAAATAAATGAGTGCAAGTAAGGAACAAACCGTCATAATGCAAACTACCTACTCTGTCCTTTTAACTATTGGGTGAACGTATCCGGACGATTGTTGTATATGTTTAGCATGTGAAAGCCACGCAGACATTTTTAGTGCTATGATTGTTTATAGACAGAATTTTTTGTTACGTACTTCGTATCTCACACTTAAATGTACGACGCATGCAAATTGTCACGTAAGATTTTAAGTGATCAATTTCCTTTGGTTAAATCTGAGTGCATACTGTTATCGTAGAAGGTTGCGTGACTTACGATCATATCGAACAACTACGTATAAATCCATTTTTGTGTGTGCAGTAGAGGATATTATGGGTGCACCGTATCTGGGAAACGAAATAAGTAACTAGAAACAGGGCTGTTAGTCTTGTTTTCTTTCTCCATTCGTAAATGAAGGGCATTTGGGCGAAATGATCGTGACCACACACAGGTTTTATACTTTCGTGTTACATTTGTGTACTTGTATCCTATGAGAATTTGGACTTTCGTGGAAAGATGTGAACTAAACTAATTAAAGACTTATGATTTTTGTTTTAATTGTGGTGTCCGAAATGAACCTTTTTAACAATGGCAATTCGAAAAGCATATAACAACAAAAAGAAAAAAATATCATTTACTGGGCGTTTATTTGCATACTTCGTCTTGTCATTATTATCTTACATCTCGTGTAATTTCAGTTTTGTGTACTAGTGATTAAGTTTTGGGTGTGGAGATTGAGTGTTCTTTGTAACAACATTCCCATTATGCATAGCAGATATTATTAGTAAAAGTCACATTTATTAGTTCACCTGCCTGTTCATTTTAGGTTAATCTGCATTACTTTCTAGTGTTGTTTTGTAAGCCACGTAATCGTTTGCTCAGAAATAAAGGTGTTACACTTATGGTAATCTGTTGGATGACGTTTTTGATAAAGAATTTTTTAATCTAGACATAATACGGAGATTACTTTTTATTTGGTTTTTCAAATGGACCTTGAACCTTCATTCTCATTCGAACAGCTTTATTATAAATACAATTTTGTGACACTTCTCATTTAAATGTAGTGTGATTGTCATTTAAATGTAGTGCTGCTTAGTATTTCAATAGGTTTTTAATCTAATACAGCTCAATCAAATACACTGCTGCAATAAACGTTTCTGGCGGACAAAAATGGAACTTGAACAAAACTTCTACTTAAATGAGAAATTGACTGTGTCTACGAAAACAATTTTCAGCCATTGGGGGCGTGTTTTACGTAGCAATTTCTGGATGAGGAATCTCATTTACGTTATTAAAAGTTTTTCTAAAAAGCAATATTTGTCCACGGCGCTGCGCGACATGTTGGTTGCAACATTTGCCTACTATGAACCAATTTTCAACATTTTTTATGTTAATTTTAGTCAGTTTTGATGTTTTTATTTAAAACTAATTCTATCGCGCAGAACGTCGTAAAATAGGTGAGTATTTTTTGTGTGTGTGTTTTTAAAAGTTGTGTCAAAATTCCGAGACGCAATTAAAATCCGTTCTCAGATTGTTTTCGAGGCAATTTCGATGAACACTTAATCAACTTTTTATGACGCCAGAAAGTCCTTGAAATCCATAGACGTAATTTGTCGGAGAGCGAATGAGTATCAAGGTCAGCTAAATGTGTGTATGTTTGTGTTAGATAAGACTAACATAAGTTGTACAGTAAAATAAAGACTTTCATACGCTGTTTGAAGTAATTAGTAGAATTTTTTAAATTACAATCAGCCATTGAAGACCTTGATACTTCTATTATTTTTTCAATGACTCCTTGAAACGTAAACGGGAGTTGAAACCTCTTGGCTTACTGCTTTTATTAGGTATCTTATTACACGTGAAATTTTAATTATGACTTTTTTGTATAATTCTCTACCAACTCTGTAACTGCTCTTTTTTATAAACTATAAATTTATTTAGTTATGTACCAGCAATGAAAGAAGTACCTCTTAGTAATTGAAAAAAGAAACATTTAGCACAAATTTCTCATATTGCGCTTTTGAACTTGCGTAATTCAAAAGACAGCATTATGAAGTAAGGCGTGTATGATGACGTAGTGAATGATTTGATCTATTTATTGAAGTTATGTTTTTTGTGTTGGGTTCTTACGATTATCACTAATATGTCGCATGTGATATAGATCGAAATGTAGAACTAATGTTCTTCCAGAGTCTCTCTGACTTGTATCCACTGTTCGTGCGTTTACGAGCGCACGTCATGGGATGTGTTGTAGAAGAATTGTGGTGTCTCGGGATAGAATACTTCGTATGATTGATGCAAGTAGTAGATATAATCTTGTACTGTTGAAGAGGTACTTTCTCATGAACGGAAGTACCAGCAATAAAGACGCTGTTTTCCTAACCTTTTGCAAATATCTTCAAATACCTTCTTTGTCTCTGAGAAAAGTAATGCTTTGAGTATGATAGTATGAAGCGTCGTGTATTCTCCAGAGATATTGTCTGTATTTAATGAACTCTTGGCGCTCTAATTTTTATGTATCGCTGATTAGAGTTTACTCGTAGTTGTTAATGAAGGGTAATGTTCCTTCATATTTAATCATTTTTCTAGAGCTTTGATACTGAAGAATATTTGGAGTTGAAAATTCGTAGATGACAAAAACTTTCAACTTCTAAACTTTGACCGTATTACGTCAGGAGGGCGTGTTTGATCTTTAGTTACGTGAGTGCATGGCTATAGTATTTCTTACTCTTATTCGAATTACCTTAATAGGTTGCCTCCAACCACAAGTATTTGAAGATTCGGGACTGTCCGTAATTAACGTTGCGTTTGGGGTCAGAACTACCGTTGTGCACCTTCAAAATGCTGTACGATAAGGATTAACTTCATATGTCCCGGTTTCATATACCAAACACTACATTTCCCTACGATGCAATATTGAAAATGAAGTCACGTATTTGTGAAAAATTATGAAGTACTCATATAAAAGTATCCAATTACTTATCACGTCACGGACAATTTTTGAAGATACGACGGGAGTTGCAGGGATAGGAAATTCTGTGATGTGCGAGTTTGAGGAAGTGGAGATTCTAACTTAAAAATTTAAAGTTTTTTTAATGTATATTCTTTGGTATGTCGACGGAATCCAAAGCGCATGCAGCACACTAGCAATTGCGCACTTGGGCCTAAATGTGGGAAATGACCGTAGAGAAAAAAGCTTGAGCCCTCGGTGCGTTCTACCCGTTACCACTAGCGCGCGCATTCCCCTCGGTTACATTCGCCAACTACGTAACTTGCCTTAAGTTTATTTTACAGGGAAAATACACTTCGGCGATTTTAGTCTTCTTGTGATCTCGGTCGTTGGAAGTCGCTAATGCTCCGAAACTTCGAAAAATACGTGGACGAAACCACGATCAGGCACCACACTATCCGTTCAAGTAGCGAATTGCTTTATACTCTCGAACCTCTAAAAGCTATCCTATGTCTTTTGACGTGTCTGTGAATAATGAATTACATGCCGATCATTTGGTGGTTTTAAATAACATTCCCTCTCTCTTTTGTGTTAGGAGTACTTAGGTACATACCAACACAATCAAACCTCGAACTTATGAATGAATTTCTTTTTCAGTTCGTATAGATGGGGGTGAATGAAAATTCAATTATACAAAACCCACAATTACTTGAGCAGGGGCATGGTCACTTAGCTAGTTGATGTAGTTAAAATGATTTAATTGCTGGCATCGGGATTAATCCCTTGAATCGGGGGTCTGCAACCTACCATGCCATGCGTCCCGCAGAGACTTCACTGTTTTGGTCAAGATGTACTGAAAAAAAAACTGACATTGATATTATGTTAGATATCTATGCGGCCCGCGAGATATTGAAGAATTGTGTGGCCCGCGGGTGTGAAAAGGTTGCCGCCCCCTGCATTGTCAGGAGTTCATTTCATGTCTTCCAATGTAACGCGTAACATAATTAAATATACCTAAAATTTAGTGGTGGACGATTTCAGGTTTACGAAATACTTGGACAGTGCGTGTGACAAGTTCTGTGCTTTGTTGAAACCTGATTCTGAAATGAAGCTTGTAGTAAGTTAAAGTTATGTCAGCAGATAAAGTCGCCCTGTGTGACTTATTTGGGACACATCTGGTCCCCGTAAGATTTCTAAGAATGGGAGATATGGTTAATGTTTCTTAGAGAGCTTTTTTATGGAATATCCGTACGACAGCTGGTTTTATTAATATTATAACGTAATTACAGCTTGTGTTTCGGAGGGAGGAAAATCGTCTGTTTTTGTTATATAATTTATGGACGAATAATTATTAGAGAAATACTGCACGAAAAAGATTGGACGACTTACGACAATAACTATTTGGATATTGAATTCGCTTGGTTTCATTAAAATATTGGCATGCTGTCTGCTTTTAAAATTACCAAGGGATCGTTAAAATGTTAAAACCAATAAAAAGAATTTGTGACTTGGAGTGAAGGTTGATTCACATAATTATCATACTTTTCATAGTTGAGGGTCAGTCGAGAGACGAACCGAAAGAAATTGCTTCCTCTCCTTCGGGAACCGCTTCTGCACCAGTGCAGCCTTGCGACCTTTCTGTTCCGCTCTTGCCGCCTGGATATTGGGTCCGCGCAGGACTCAACGAGGGTTTGATAACAGCTTTGGCTGTGGGTAGGGGCGGCGGGTCGTAATCAGCTTTTGATCGGCGCGCCGCGCCTCGAGTTCTCGACTCGGCCGAAACGCCACCGCCGCCGTCTCTGCTGCCGTGCGTGGAGGGACGAGCGCGCGTGTGCGAGTCGGAACCACGCGACGCCGCGGGCAGCGCGCTTGTCCAGGTCCCTTTGCTACTGTAACGCATTGTACTGGCGTGCGCGTATCCGACCCTCGTGTGTAGACAGCAGGTCGCGTCCGCCTGGCGGCTACCTGCGCATAAAGCTCTCTCCAAAGCACGCTGTACCATAGCTGTTCTCTGTATCGAAATGTGCGCGGCCTTGAAACCGGTGGGAGGCGCACACTAGTGCGGAAAAGCTGTTGCTGTTGTGTGGTTGACTTCGAATTATGTTAGTGTACAGTGGAGGTATTGGAATTCCGAAATTTATTACAGAACTGGCATTTGCATGCTGGGTTAATTTATTATTTAATAACTTTACCCTCCCTTTGTTATATTCAAAGCGTAGGTGTTATTCGTGTAAAACATGCGTGTAGTGTACATTATTGATTTGTTAGAAGTTAGAAAGATATGTTTTTCTCTTTCATAAAATTCCAAGTAATTCATAAAATTCCAAGTAATACCAGGGGAATACATGATTCGTAAAAAATGAATTAGAAATTGTAGGAACTTGTATTTATGAACTGTTTACTGAAATGGTAAATTATTTGATGGTCGTATCATGTTATTGTATTATACGCCAGTTTCTTTCTTCAGCTGAGAAGTAAAGAACTTGAAATCGCGTTTTAGAATACATTATTGGACGAACTTTACATTATTAAGCAGTGTGTTCTCTCACGCAGTCCTCAGCTGAGCTGTAATTCAGATTTTTTAGAGTTAACAAAGTCAGTGTAGTCCTGAAATTCCTAAAAGAGAAAGAAATTCATTTGATGTATTTTTTTGAAGAATTAAGTTGAAGTAACTTAACATTAGATGCTGAAATGCATAAGTTTCTTTAAATTCTTCCTAATTCTTTTTTACGTTGACTGTCTTTTATGCGGAGGTTAATATAATAATTTACAAACAAATTACAAATTGCAGGTTATAGTTGCTCAAGAGTTGTGTGACTTTTCTATCTACCATAAATTTAATTTGTTGAATCCCACGAGATCAACATGATATGTCTTCTAGAGAAGTGCGGTCAGTGATGTTCTTCTTGTAACATCTAATGACCTAGCTCTCACCTGATACGATCGTTCTCTGTATTTACTGCATTTAATTGTCAATGTACATAAACTGGATCAGCTATATCTCTCGGAGACGTTTAGTATTAAGACAGACATGTTTTCTCTGTTCTACTCTGTTAATCTTTTCGAGATTCTAACACTGTCAATGAATTTTTATTACTAATTTTGGACATTATCGTCTTAACCCGTTCAATCGTATTCAACATATTAAGACTATGGATAATGTCCAAAACAGTTATGGTGAAAATGAAATTTCAACATCTTTAAGAAAGTCGCACAGAGAATTGCCTATGAAGTCAGTTTTTTTCTCTGTAGCATACTTCTTTCATGCCGCATAGTTTATTATTCTTTCGATTCGATATATTGCACCTCTTATAGTTGTCTTTCCTATTGAAACGTAGTTTGGTTCTGTGACTCTTTAAAAAATATGGGGGAGTGCACTTTTCTCTCTGCGGTTTCACTATAGTGCCGTATTTGGTAAAGTGTGTCCCAGCTGGTGAAAAGTATCCTAGAGGAGATGAAAAATTCGGAAAGCTTTAGTCGCGCTGTCGGAAGAAAGGGTCTGCACCTACGAGAAGACAATTCGGCGCGGAGTTTTCGACCTGTTTATGTTGTGTATAGTTATAATTTTCTATTATGTTAAATAACAATCCAAAAATCATACAAATTATCTGATTTTGTAAGTCATGTTTGTAAAGTTTACGTCGCCGTTACAGAATTAAAGAATTAAATCCACGACTTTAAATTTACACCGTGCTTTATCCACAATCTAAATTGTTTAACTTCGTCTTAAGTCCATTTCACATTTCACGTGGCGTGTGTGTTTAATATTGATAGCCAATCTTCAAAAGTTTGCTTGCCATTAAATTAACTGAGTTCACACTGCAGGCCACGACCACGGGCCACGTCTTTGATACGCATGGATACCGTTCGCGGTCTGAGCGAACTCTTTAAAACGTGGCGGTAACGCTTCAGGACGCGCATGCGTAGAGGTCTATCGAGAAGCCTCGGGAGCGTCAGAGCTGACATTTTGTGTAGCACTTAATGGTAGAGGTGACCTGAATAGCAACAGTTGCTGACTCTGTGAACTGGTTAATTACAAAAAATATTATATGCCAAAGGGAAATTCTAATTGTTCACCTCTGTTGTACACTAACCCGTAATGCACTCTGTATTACAGGATGTATTTCCGTCTTTCAGGTAACGCTTCTCGTGTATCATTGGTAGATGATGTTTGTATAGATGTTTTAAATGCAATTTAACAAAAAAATCCGTAATGTATTGTTACATGTTTAGAGTTCATAGGGAATATTTCAACCCGCTACCACGTCTGGTAATAAATGAATTTTCGACTTCAATATTCCACCCCAGAACTACAGAGAAAGCGTAATACGAGTAATAAAGGGGGTTTAAGAGACATGTTTTGCCCACCGGAGAACAGAAAATGAACAATTTACAAAAGAGTTTGAATATAGAAATGACAATTAAATCAAATTGTTAATGAAATTAAACGACCTTTCTGATTCTGTAATTTCTGACTCTGGAATCTGATTCTGTAATTTCTGACGCCGTATCCCAATTGTCCCACCATGTCCATGGAATTACAAGTTATATGCTCGACTTTCGGACTAAATGCAATTGAAAGCTCTGTAAATATTGATTTCCTTCATATTTGAGCCATGTTAGTCGAATGTTTATCACTTTTTCTATCTTTCTGGCGAAGCAGTATGCATTTCAAGTTAAGAACACGTTGGTGCATGCTATCTTAAGATGTTCATTTCTCAATTTCTTCTAAAAAATTGAAATTAATACTTCATTGCCTTTCTCCGACTCTAGCACACTATGAAGGCTAACCAGATTGAATAAGTATCGAAAAAAACTGGATACCTTGATTTCTACTCATCCTGGGTTCGTGAGCTCTCGTTGTCGTTAGCCCAACTTCTTGTCTCAGATTGACGAGAGCATGTTCATACTGCGACTCCCTTTCGCCCTTGCACAGATTGCTCTGAATCCCGCGCGAAGTTCCTCTGCACTCACATCTGTTTCTGGAAAGTTCTAGGTTATTTTTGCGTGCTGCTAGGAAGTAGACACTACAAAGGCAACGTCTTGAGCATTCTCAAACGTTCAATTCTTAATATCTTTACCCAGAACCGATTTTCAGTCATATGAATTAAGTAATGAGTTTGACATTCTTAAATTATGTTTTGCAGTAAGATATTTCCAACAATTGTTGACGGGTAACCTACCGTCTATTAATTCTTTTGATGTGTTTCCAAACTGTTTGAAGGTTTGCAGGTATTATGTTCATACCTTTGTTAGATTTTAGTAGCTCGCAAAGGGATAAAACATTAATAATTGCGCTTTGGTGTAATATGAAAATCCAAGCTTTTACTTTAATTACTAAAATCTAACTACTGTTGGATTTTGTTTAGCTCGTCAAAAAACAGTCATTGATTTCCACGGAAGAAATGAAAACCTTTGTGGTGAAAATTGTTGGTTAAGAGAGACGTTTGAGATATCATCCGTCCTAAGCGTTGTAACTTTAGGTTAAATTAATGGATTAAAACTTTTTCTTTGGAATTAAGTTGTATGCATGTGAGAAGTTGTGACTCCATGTGAGGAGCTATCGCAAATCTGATCATTTGGGAAGAGGTCCACGAGTCGAAGTTTGGGATAACGCATCGAACCTCTGTTCATTCATTGACCGGACACATACTCTGAAAATCTTTGCCTTTATGGACAAATTTGTCTTCTTAGACAGCCATCCTCAGACAGCGTTCTTTCATTCTAGAAATCGCTAGAATTATGGTTGAAAGGCCAAGTCGACTCTCGTGAGCAGATAACTTCTGAATCCCCAGTCGTCTTCGCTCCGCCGCCGCAGCGGTCGGCCGCCCCCGGTCGAGCCGGACCCGCGTCAAGGGTGAACTTGGAGCCAGGATATGACAAAGCCACACCTCGTATCGCCGGTAGCCTCTCTAGTCGAAGTTTCTCCGTGGATACGTGGCGGGGACATTCGGGGAGCCGGCGAAGGGAGAGTGGGCGGTGACGACAGACAGCGGCATAAGCCCGTCTTCAGGTTTCGGGCGGTAGGGCGGCCACTGCGAGGACGATCGCTGAACTCGAAGACGTCGCCACCAGGCGAGTCAGTCGTATGCGCAGAGTTTCACTTCTGTCTCGCTCTATTGTTGGATCGTCGGTTTAGGGGTGCGGGGTCTTAGCAGATCGCATCACCAGTCTGTTGAAAAGCAGGGGCGACAATGCAGTTTGAGGAAGGGCCCTGCGGGTTAATCTCATTTTCAAAAGATGGTGAGTGATGAAGCAAGATAGGGATGAAACCCCACCCTCTAATTTCTTGGGTTTTATTTGGTAAAAACTGTGTTCAAGCTCTTTCTTCGTAGCAATGAATACAGAAAGAGTGTTACAAACTTTCAAATTTCAGTACAGCACTACAAGAACAGTACAGACTTTACTAGAACAGTGAATTGTAGAAACAAATTACGAACTGTATTTGATATATTCTGGATATGACTTCATGCATGATTTTGAGACTTATTGAGAGAAATCGTATTATCTATCAACGTATAATGAGGGAAAGAGAGAGAGAGAGAGAAAGAGGAAGAGGGAAAAAGAAAGAATGAGAGATAGTCGAACTGACATGCGTTTGGTGCATCGTACGAAATAACTTCAAACTTGTCCTAATTTTTCTATTTAATGTTTTTTCATTGTTTCCACGTGTCAGTGTTTATGCACCTTTATTGGTTATTATTACATTAAAAATAAAAATAGCGCGTACAACGATCAAAATGGAACCTATATGAAAGAATACAAGAAATACAACGCAGAAACAAAACTCGTGGAGAAAAATCACGCTGCTCCAGTCTCTGATCGCGAGGTCAGTTGAATCACATATTAACTCGTACGAACATCCAAGCGATCGCTGCTGTACAATTGAGGCCGATCTGCCATGCCAATATGGAAAAATACGAGTCGGGCGACCCCCCAGGGGACTTTCATCTAGTAAGTACGTGTTTGGCGAACACGGGGCCCCGAGCTGAGCCTGGCATTACTTCCACTTGTGCGAGGCTCCTTCCTTTCTCTTTCCTGACCTTCCTTGGACACCTGTTGTTCTTTTCCATCCCGACGCTATTAGGGCTAGGGTATCTTTCATTTTCCTCATTTTTTGTCCCCCTCTCATTTTTTGTCCTCATTGTTTTGAGATATGTTTCGATATATGTTTCGATATATTGTAATTCAGAAGGGTTTTTATTGGGTATGGTTGAGTCATTCGGCGAGCCCCACACGCGGGGAGAGTCATGTTGCTTCTCGTTAGATCGTAACTGCATTTTCCCTACCTGTACAGATTTTTAGGGGTCTAATGACCTAGATATCGACGAGCCGTAAAACCCCCCTCCCAAAAAAAGTAAAATAAAAAAAGAGTCGGGCGATGTGTGAGTGACCGCTGCGATGGGATATACCTAGGATTCGAACGATAGTTCCAATACCGAGTAAGTATCGCTATTTTAAGCTTCGATACTGAATACTCGATACTCAGGGTCGTGGTTTCGAGTAATTTTTCGTACTTTTGGCTGTCATACTCAATACTTTTTGTATACGTTTAAAAATAAAAAAATATTTATAAAAAATCGCAATTAAATAAATTACGACTCATTAATCAAGTTGGGGATGATGGTGATTTATCAAAAGTCCGTATAATTTCTAAGCAATGATATTCAAGGAAATCACCCTCCACCTTCCGCACGTCTCACAACATACCAATCTATTGACACTTGAGACCTCAGCAGGCATCAAGCACGCGCAGGAAGACGCAGATATCTCCGATACGCTCCTTTTTAATAATACGTGTCGTCTCCCTGGCGGTCCGCAGAAAGCAGTCATATCTGCTACAATCACTTATATCGTTCATGATATTTCATGAATTAACAAAAATACCCACAAAACGAGTGNGTCATATCTGCTACAATCACTTATATCGTTCATGATATTTCATGAATTAACAAAAATACCCACAAAACGAGTGTCGTATGGAAATTATATAACAAGTTAAATAACGACAAGGTGAGGTGCCGATTGTGCTTAAAGCACTTAAAAACTTCAGGAAACACTCCAATTTTTTTTAAAGCACATAAAGTGTAATCATGAAGGAGTTATCGAATATAAGAAAAAGAATACACCCAATCTGACACAAAGTGAGTAACCAAAATTAGTTGTCAAATATTCACGTAAATAATATAGTATTTATGCATATCTCTAATATTTAACCTATTGATTAAAATATAATTACTTCATTCGTATCGACACTACTGCACCGTTATCCGGTACCAATTACTTTCGCTTTCAGGCTTCTTTTTTTCGTAAAATATAAGTATTTTGTACTTTTTGACAATTGGATCTAATTATAAACTCTACGTGTAACAAATCTAGCTATTAAAATCGGATCGATACTTTTCAGCCGACGCCAATCCGATACAGAGTAATTTCGGTAGCGGTAAGTTTTTCGTAAAATATTTTGATTCGTTTTGATACTTGTGAATCGATTGCAAATTATTTTGCTAAATATTTCATTTTTTTATTCATGTAAATATAGGTATGTTTATTGCGTTGTGAGGAATTCATCTACAAAATGCTATTTATGACACAATTACTGAAGTACCCGATACCGAGCAGTATCGATACTTATAGGTCGATACTTTAGCGGTATAGAGACTGTTGTGCCGATACCATGTGAGTACTCGGTGTGGACACCCAAGGTCGATACTACGAACCCTGAAGCCGTGTGGAGTTCTCCGGGTGGCAGGGTCACACGCTTACACCTCTCGCGCCCACGCGACTGCCCGCTGAGCCGCCTCCACGATGTGCTTTAGCCCGCATGGGCAGCCCGCAGCTGCCTTGGCGCAGGGTTGCCAATTGGCAGATTCTCTAGGCAGATCGGTGCTCTTTCTGGTTGTTAGTTGTAACTCATCTTCGTGTAGTTGGTGTGTCAATGCACCATTTCCGAAGTATGTCCTTGGTTTATTATAGCAAATGTTTTCGTTCGCCGAGTGAACATCACTGGAGGTTCGCTAATTTCTACTCGTTTTGTGTTATTTTTTACATTAATTTATTTATAAAAGTTTTAAAACTTTATTTCTTAAACGGCATGCGAGCCATGCGTTTGAGATGAAAAAGAGTTATTCTATGAATTTACATTTTTTGAAAGATATATTCCCCACAAACTATTCTTTTTCATCAGTGAATAAATACATTGATGTAAAATATACCAATTTAAGAATTTATCGCATGGTATTTTTATCCCAAAAAGGCTAATATGAGTTCCTTTCATGCATTTGTTGAGAGGAAGTATGAAGTAAATTTTTTCATCCGCATTTTTCGGAGTAATTTCCCAGTATTCCGACAGTTTACTGAAATTATAGCGATATATATTTTTTGAAATTTATTGATGTAGGAGTATTGGAAAATAGTAGTTATTCCTTTAACTTTTTTAAGAGTTAAAGGAATTCTTTAAATATTTCCTCCTTTTTATTCTTTAAATATTTCCTCCTTTTTATTCTTTAAATATTTCCTCCTTTTTATTCAAGGTCAAGATGCTGGGGCGCTACTAAAAGGAGGCTGAGTTTGTTGTATGTATTCCAAGTAACGACTTGAGTACATCATGCTGTTACATGCTCGCTTCATGTGATATTGGGCACGGAAGAAATCAAATGTAGACTTCTTTGGAAAGCCATCTTGCGTTATGTGTGTATTGTTTTCGCCAAAGATAAAAAAACTGCCACTCAGAGTCCTGTCCTAGTCGGTTGTAGCGGACAGGTTTAAATTTTGTTATATTTGTGTACCTGAGACAAGAAAATTGAGCCGACGTTGAACAATGTAAGATAAGTAAATTTTGTCGCAATATGAAGTAGCAAAACTAATACCTCTTATTTGCAGATATCGGTTGCAGTGAGTACCCGACTCAACTTCGAACAATAGGAAATGTTCATCAGCACATTAAGGAAAGGTCGACTATCCGAGTGACAGTTTTTCTTTGTCTGGTGGAGACTTTGTAAAACTTGCTTTACTACAAAATTTTCGGTTCAACGTCGATAATATATTAAACACAAAGGAAATTCTCAAATTTGTTTTTCGTCTTCGAATACAAGGAAGAAAAGTTACCTACTCGCACGACCCATTGGTATGCCGTGAACACCGTGCAGCACGAAAATTTTCGTTTGCTTCGGACATATGTCCGGATTACCGGAATAATATTAATAATAAAAGTGATAAATGAGACGTGGCGACGAGAAAACTAATCAGTATAAAACCTCAAAGCTATTGAGTTGTCAATACTGTAGCTCGTGTTCTGCGATCACTTTTTTCTAGAATGAATCTTCGAGAATTCTCCATCGTGAATGGAATGCTGAAGTGTAGTCCCGATGAACTAAAATGGAAGATAGGCTGGACGTACAACGTCAAATCAGAATAAGGTGTAAAGGTCAGCAAGTGGGTGGCAGTACATGAAGACTGGGCATGAAGTGCGTGGAGGGTGAAGAGTATTTTTGCGAATCATTTGTTTGTCAGGTGTAACGTTCTCTTGCATTACGCAAGTTCGATACGATTTTGTGCGAATTGTAATGCCGGAATGGGTAACGTCTATTCCATTAAAGTGTAATGGATTTTAATCGGTGTGGCATCTCGGAAGAAAATATGTTTTCTTTTGCGCTGGTTGAACGCATGGCGAGGGAAACCGCAGTTTTTTTTACTGGGCGATGCTCTTGTGAAATAACTTCGTGCCGAATGCTGCATAATTATACTGCTAGATTAGAACACTATTGATAAAATGGTGTTTGATGTTGGTCCAAAAGAATTGTTAGTTAATTTCGGGGTGTTTCAAAACCTCGCAACACTCTGTAGACCCAATTGCATATGAGCTCTATTTTATCAAAATCATTTCGTCCAGTGTTCACGTCGACTTCCGTGAAACAGGAAGTGGAGTCGTGTTTATAAATCGTGTATGTTATCCAATTTTGAAGACGTATTGTACGTGAATTGTGTATTCATTAACTTATCGGCGGTTTAAAAGTTGAAATTTTTCTTAGCAAAGAAAACTTAAATTTCGGATACTGAATATTGTTTGGTTGATGGCAATTTTCGTTCGTGTATCCGGTGCTAATCCAACGCCATTTGTTGGCTGCCCTGGCGGACAGGTTTGACGACGGTGTGGATGACTCGGGGTCATGGTCGGCGTCGGGGGCGGGGGCGGCTGCGTCGTGAGAACTCGGCGACCCGTGCGTTGCCGGCGGCCTTCTGCAGCCGATCTTCCTTCCGCCACGAAAGGGGCTCTGTAGGACATACGGACCTACTCTACACGGATACGCTCATATGTTTACGATGAAACAACAGGAACCAGTTGAAAGATTATCAGGAATGCAACTCTGAATACTACGTTTATCGTGGATACGACTGAGAATACCCAATTCTTTTATTGCTTATATTCCTGGGCTAAACAAGCGACTGAATAAAAGTGTTCTAGAATTAAATTAATAATTCTTTGCTAAGAAAAATTAATAAGTTGTTAACATGAAGACATGAATCATTTTTATTTTCGGTTCTCGGTGTGCAGTCTGGAGACGTATACTTGATAGTTTTCGATGAAAAAATATAATTTATTTAAGGTATTATATACTTTAGAGTGAATAGATATAAGTATCCCCAAAAATGTTTCAAACGATAGTTTGAACCATTCCCTATCCAGTGGCGATGAATTTTCGTATTAGACTTTAAATTACTACGGGCTTAAATGGAAAAACTTTCGCGGGCTTAGTTTTTTTGGTATTCTGGCAAAAGTACCGGCGTAACATAGCGAAAAACCGTAGTAAAACATAGCACATGGAAATAGGAACGCAATGACGTTAAGATGGTCATACCTCTCGGGGAATATACTTGAATAATTCACCAAAAAACTGTGGAAAATACTGTTCTAACGGAAATGGGAACCGTATCACGTGACTGAAGACAATGCAACCCTTGTCAAATAAACGAGTCAAACGACAATCGAAATTTATAATAAAGTTTTAAAAATCAGAGAATAATTGTCATCAATAGTAAAAATAGGAAAAAATAATTATTAATTAATAAGAGCTATTTCGATAATATGTCCTAGTTGTGTAACTAGTTGGCAACTTGCGGATGTAATACCCTAACGAAGAAATGCTTTTCATTCTTTCTCTGGAACATAATAGAATAACCATAGATTAGAAAATTTAACAATCGATTTACACTAGTAACAATCGATTCCAAGCATTAGTTTGTAGTCTCATAAAAATTTCATATAATAACGTAATTTAACTTCTTGGAATTTGGGCGCAATGCAACTCAAATGTTTAATTCAATACAAAATGGCTCAGGACGCATAAGAAAAGTTTCATATTACTTTATAATAAGTTATAAATATGATTTTGAATATTAAAAATCTGCAAAATTCATATAAGAACAAGTTGAATAATACAAAAAGATGAGAATTAAAGATTGAAAGAAACTACAAATAATTTCGTGTATTTAGCTTAAGGTGTACACGTTTTGTTGGGAAAGAAATGCAGAGATTTGAAGCGTCAAATTTAAAATTGTTATTTGGCGTCGGAATGAAGTAGGTGTGCTATGGTTGTGAGGTTACGATTGTTTTAATATGCATCTCGTTGATGACTTATATTTTTTTGCTTTTCTAATGATTGTATCTTTTTGCAGATAAACCAGGCTTCCAGTCTCCGTATGGCACGATGGACAATGGAATGGTAAGAATACTTTACCTCAAGTTTCGTTCTTTTGATTATGTTAGCGCAATTCTAGTGTGAGAGACTCAGTTTATGTGAAGTGCACCCAATTAGGATTAACAAAACGCAGTGTCGTTCGTTATCGTTTTCCAATACTTAGTGAAAATTGAAGAGAAGGCAATGCAAATTTTATATTTTCTTTGAAGAAACTTGTTTTACCACTAGTGTAGATTTATTCCAATGTTCCTTACGAACGGTACCTTTGATGGTGAAAATCATAAGTTTTTTACAGGGTGCCCCAGAATGTGGAAAACCTGGAAAAGTCAGGGAATTTTTCAAGTTACGGGTAGTTGTATGACGTCAGGGAAATAACCAAAGTATGTTAAAATTTTTGGTTTAAGTAATATTCAAATTTTATGTATGTGTATTTATTTTTTAGGGTTTAAAAAGAACCATTTTTATCTCTTCGAAGAACTGAAATAAATTTTAAAATGTTTAATTACTTTCATGTATGTCTTGTTGCAACTTAATACCTTCGAATATCCAACTTTCATGTATAGAAGTGTATTTCACAATTGTTTATTCAAAAGAGATTCCCAAAAATGAAAATACTGAAGATAATTTATCTCTTGCTAATTGATCTTGCTCGGATGACGAAAACTGACATACTTCATGCTGTCGGAAATTCGAAGAAAGAGAAATCGGAGACCTGGAAACAAAAGTAAATGGCAACATACAGAACAATTGAGGAAATTTGCTCTCAAGAGAACCTTTTGGATGAATGACGTAGAAAAGCTGAAGAATTAGTCTTAAAAATAAAACTACTCAAATAAATCGAACAAGATTGGGATTCAGATGGATTATCTTAATAATTTGAGCATATTTATTTAATAAGAACTAAGCTCACAAATCGTAATTAACACACAATACATGTCATTGATAATTTATTTTATTCTAGGTTTGGGAGTTTAAATTGTTTGTATAATTTGTTTTACATGATAAACGCACTGAACTTGTTCATTTGCACTTTTGTTCAAATTTTGAAAACTGTTACAATTAATTAATAATTTTACAATTAAAGTTATTATCAAAGCACAGTATAATATGTTCCAAAACAAGTTGCTTTTATGGTCTTTGTGAGTTATATTAACATGTTCGAAACGTTGCTTTCTCTTCGAGATAATAAAATAGAACGTTTAGTGTCAGGACGAATGACTTACACGCGTACAATTTATGTTCTTTCATTCTATTCTTTTTTTTTATAATAACGACACAATATTCGAAAAAAAAACTATCAACCATTTACTACCATTTTCTTCATTGCCGAATCATTAAATCTGAAATCAAAAGTACTCGCTACTCCTGTACCGCTTAACTAATTGTTCAAATATCAACTTCGTCGTGAATAAAAGAAGGTTGGTTTTTTTACGTACCATTTGTTAGTGGTTATATGGTTTAGTGCAGCCCAGAGGTAAAGGTTTGGAAAATCAATATTTTCGTATCGAAAAATGATTGGACTAGGAATGGCAGATTTTTTTCTTCTTTTTAGATAGGTAGTGTAGAACGTCGCGTAATGTTATTATAATAAGTAATAAAAACACATTACTTAGTTTTCTACCGCTAATTTATTTTACTAAAAAACTCCGACTGCAGCTACGGTTTCATGATATTACAGCAGCTACGGTTTCATAGTATTACGTTTTCAAGCTAGAACTGCGAATAAGGGAGAAATGTTGATCTTCAAAAGCTAACATGTTACGAAACTATAGTCGCAGTTTTTATTAAAAATAAATTAGTGATAAAAAACTAAGTAATGTGTTTTATTATAATATACTGTAACAAAGGAACAGACTCTTCGATCAATTACAAATCGTATTCGTAATTTATGTAATATTTCCGAAAGTCCACAAAATGAAGACAGGAAAAACTCCTAGAACTTCGGTGGACCATAATACTCTTAGATACCTTCTTCAATTAATTTCAAAAACAATATTTCGAAAAATTTCTGCTATTAATTTACAGAATCAGTCATTATATAATTCTAGCTTAGTCCCCGCGGCTTTGCTCACGTGAATTTTGTAAAATGTCTGCAACTTTCTTCTTTCTCACATTCCCATTTCGTAAAATCCTCAGAGCGGATATTTTCGATTTATTCGTTTCACGCTCTTTCCAACCACCACCTTCGGGTGACGCGAACTCTGAAAAGTGAGGTGCTACTGTTTCGAAACTTGATTCACATAATGTTCCTTCGAATGTTTCCAAAAATCTGCCCCAAACCCGATAATCTGAGAGGGTGGAAAAGAGGTGGTAACCGCTCCATGGGGCAGTCCGTCGTACAGAAAACGTATCAACGATCAGAAAGAGTTGCGAGACACAAGATTTTGTTTGCATCGATCACCTACAATTGAACAGGGTCAAACGCGAAGTGTCTTAGTAGAACCCCCATCAAAACTTTGATTATTTTCTCAAACCGAAGACAGTAATATTGTAGCTAAATTCTAAGAGACGCGAAACTTATTTTACGTTGATACTAAGGAGAACTCACCTTATCTTAAAACCAACCAGATCGGCTATTGACACTTTTTGTAATCTCATTGACAGAATAAAATTGACCCCTTGTTAAGATACACTGAAAAAATATCTTCTCACTATACTCTGTAGTTACCTTTCATACTATCTCACATTTTTCTCTCAAATTAAATTTCTTAGAATGTGATCAAATTTCATCTTCAAACAAGGCCATTTTCTTCTCATCTTAGAGGATTCGGAAATGTACATACTCGTTGAAAGTTTGCTTGATAACTTTCGGTTAGGTGAAAATGGAGACGAGCCGGGAACAGAACCCGATCCTGCTTTGATCGCAGGGATGTTAACCATTACACCACCCGTTCGCCTTCCACAACCGTACAGCTCTTCCACCCAGACCTAAACCCCGGAAGACCTGAGACACCCCCATGCAGGAGATAAATAAACCAGGCGGAACACAATGTTGTGGGCACTTTATTACCGGTTTCACACGTACCTACGTGTTAAGGTTCGTTATGTACACATTTCTTCCGTGTAGGTCTGGGTGGAAGTGGTGTACGGTTGTGGAAGGCGAACGGGTGGTGTAATGGTTAACATCCCTGCGATCAAAGCAGGATCGGGTTCTGTTCCCGGCTCGTCGCAATTTTCACCTGACCGAACGTTATCACATACATCTCCACGTGTAGGGTACACGGAAGAAATGTGTACATAAAGTTTACTTGAATTCACTAAAACGCCTCAAATTAATAAAATCACTTCATTGTGGTGAGTGAGAGTTGTCTGCGGGTAGATTGCTCTCTTCCAGTGAATAGTCGTGCAGACGGCGGACATTCTAAACAAGATGAAGCACCGTTCAAGTGTAGATCACGAATTACGCATAGAATAGAAGCCATTTAGGCCATTTTTTTTAGATTACTAGAGAATAATATGTACTAATTGTCCTTAATGTCGATTAAAATGGATGAAAACGTCGTGTCCACGAAAATTAGTGCACACGCAGGGCTGCGTAACTTTATGCCTGTAAAGTGTGAAGCACAGTTCAGACGATTTTTTATCTTTAGCTTTGTAGCTATAGTACATAGCAATCTTCATGAAGTGAGGCACTAAAAGAGATAAATATTTAATTTCAACTATAAATTTTACCCCCGAAGATAATAAGTGGCTTATACTTACAAACATTTATCTCGAATATCCACGTAGCGCAGTTCATAGCGGACGGAAGTGGAGATTGCAAGTACACCGAATCGAGAGGCGCCACTTCCTCATTTTTTTCAAACAAATTTTCTTCACGATAGTAATCCTCTACGAAATGAAACTACTCTTATCGTGAGGATCCTTTTGATGCTACTTAGTAGATGAAAATTTGTACCAAAGTGAGAGGATCTGTATTGTAGTAAGGACTTGTTTATATATATATATATATATATATATATATATATATATATATATATATATATATATATATATATATATATATATNTTAATAGCTTAAAATAAGTAGGGTTGCAAGAAGTAAAAAATAAACTATTTTATTAGTATGAAATGTTATATTTGTTGTACGTAGCGGGAGGGTGACTTACTCAAAATCGTGATTTCATTCGTCTGGTTTATGGTTTATGATTACTTATGATCTTAACTATCAGTGGACTACGAATGGAATTATTTGTTGGACACGTTTTTTGAGGGGGCAATATTTATTTTACATAAATAAGCATTACTAGTAACCAAAACCATGAAATAAAAACTATTGGATAATCATAAGACCCATAGTAACATATGGTAATGAAACATGGGTGTTAAAAGATGTAAATAAGGAAAAACGTGCAGTGTTTGAAAGGAAAATACTCGGGAAGATATTTGATCCTACAAGAGAAGAAAGTGGCTCTTGTAGAATCAAAACAAATGCAGAATTAAATAAACTAATTCATAATAGAAATATAATAACTTGCATCAAATCTCAAAGATTGAGCTGGTTTGGCCATCTCTGCAGAATGGGGGAACAAAGAACTGTTAAGAAGGTATGGGAATGGAAACCATTAGGTGTTAGACCTCAAGGAAGACCGAAGAAGAAATGGTCTGAGGACGTCTACAATGAGTTACGTAGAACGAAAATGGATTGGAGAAAGAAGGTCCAAGATAGGAAGGCGTGGAAGCAGATTGTTGAGAAGGCCAAATCTCTCTCATCAGAGTTGCAGAGCCTGGTGAAGAAGAAGAAATGAGCATTAATTATGTACATTTAGATAATATAATATTCAATTTCATTTGTGGTTGCATATTGCAAAGTTCTTAAAATTAAAATCATTCTTCAAATTGTAATGAGAAACATTGATTTAAAGAAATGACTACATTGGACTAGGCATTTTCAGTAAAATTACTTATTGTTTTGTAATTTTTATATCTAAGTTAATTTTTAATGCTCTCGGTAAACATGAATTCGTTTCGGGTTCGGTTACTACGAAATTTCGAAATTAAATCCCTGTTCAACAGAAATAAGTGTTCTGAGTCAGCTCTATTCGGCACCTGATCCCTGGTTCTGAATAAAGTTTTCGCTCCTTTCTTCGACAATTTCCGAAATTCAAGAATGTTTTTATTTTCTTCTTTATTTGTGATGTAACCCAATATATGATGCTTGTGTATTATTTTTTAATTTTCAGTTATTTTCTCAATATTCTTAGTTCATCTACGTTGTCCCATCGACTATGATGTGATGTAGTCTTCGTCTCTTCCCGACATTACTCCCACCCATCTGCTCTAATCTGGTGCTCGAAGTCATTGAGTTATCCCTGTCCGGCGAAGGGCTTATCGCTATGACTTGCAATTAATTACTCTAGGGGTTGCGGCAAACGAATATCCGCACCACATGTTGCGGAGTCTTCCTGCCCTGCTATGCATTCAGTCTTCGCAGAGGGTGCTGGGGCTTTTATGTGTTTCATGGCAGGGGGATATTGAGTCGAAAGGGGAGCTTATGTGGGGTTGGTGGTGTTCTGTGCCGTGGCGTTCAGAGAATTTTATGCTTTTACGAATTGTAATGCAATCGTTTTGCTTTTATTAGTGCAAGAATATGTTCGAAAAAAGTGACAAAATCATAGTAGTATGAGATTTATTGGGACTCTACTTCCTTTTCAATTTGTATCTGAGCTGAACGTATGATATCAACACATTCATATTTTATACAGGGTTTTTGAGAAGTCGGTGATAGTGATCATGAAATAGTATTAATCGACTGGGAATAGTAGGCGCATCAAGCTTAGTATCAAACAAATTTGAAGGTTACTGAATTAGATGCCACATCTTGGGAAAGAAAAAAATAGAGCCGTGGTTAAAAATCCTTTATTGGTTCAAGCAGAGGGATTAATCTCTAATGTTTCAATTGAAACAACGTCGTGTTTACCTTGTATGGTTAGTCCCCTTATGAGAGACGAGAAATGGCTTCATGTGGTTAGAGATCGAGATTTCGAGAGCCATTCAGCAGTTAATGTGTTTTATTGTCTCACAATTGTAGCTCCTCAGTAAAATAAATATGTTGACACTTCTGAACGCTTTCGTGTGTTCAATATGTTTTTGGTCTGAAACTCGAAAGAAAGTTCATGTTCGTGTATAATTATTAATTTTGAATTTTTGTTCTGTTACAATAATTCGAATTCTCTAAGTTCGTCTTAGTGTGGGTTGGTCTTTATAATGTTTCTTACACGGCTCAAATCCCGCAGTTGCTAGTCTTATCACATTTGGGTAGTAACTTCATTAATGTGTCGCACTGAAACCTGGCTACATATTTAGCCAAACTGATGACAAGAGTTTCTGTACTGGTTCTATTTGCACTAGTCATCTTCCACCTTCCTTGCGGGATACATAAAACCTCTGGACATCAGCTTCATATGGTACATTGTGAGCAATATTTTTATTTCTTGTGCAGTCCATTCCAACAACCCAAAACTATAATATACAACAGGAATTGCCAGTGATTATGGCCGTTACATTATATCCGGGTGTAAGTTCAGTGTGGAGGATTGACCTTAGTCGACGCAAATACTTGTTTTGAATCCTACCTTTTGAAGCCTATCCTAGCATTTGAAATTGTGCCATCCTCTTCTATCCCTAGGTACTTGTTTTTCCCCGTTCTGAATCCTGAATGTCATTGTTGTTATTGTTAATATTGCAATTATCGCTATTATTATTTTCTATTGTTCTCATGCAACTTCGTCATTTAAAGGCCACTGGATCTTTTTTCTTCCTTGGTTTTATTTAAAGTCTTTAATAGCGTTTCTTTCCGGATAGTGCACCAACTATCGTTTCCACCCCTGTCCCGGAGAACCGAACGGTGATTTATCTTCGTCAGTGCACTTCTTCTATTCGTCTATCCTGTTTCATTTGTGGTACCATTTTCAGTTGTCTCCGTTTTCATTATGGCTCTCAATGTTTCCCTCTTTGTTATGTATTATTGAAACTACATAATTATTTTCTGTTTCAATTAGTCTTTCTTTTTACCTTTCGCATATTCCTTCAATAATTCACCTGTTATTATTGACCTATAAGTCAATATATTCACCTCTATTATTCCCATAAGTTACATTCTTACGTGTGTTTCGTTCTTTAGCTAAGATAATATGAGACCACCGTCGCTAAGGAACAGTGACTGCGAAAAGAAATTTGGGTTCCCTCCCAACAGTGCAGGATAGCGGGGAAGAGCATGGGACCTATTTCAGTGGTGGGATATGAACTTGTTCAGGAAGGTACAGGATAAACTGCTTCTGGAGCGAGCAGTGGAGCATTCGTTTTAAAGTTCTCCGCCTGCAGTACCTGTTTCCTGCTCTGACAGTGTCTTCCAAAAAGAAAAAAGCTTATAGAAATTGATAGAACAAAATGTATATTTTTGTATTTCAGTTGTAAAGATTAGAGAAATATAAAGGACAATATTTGAAATATAGTTTATTTAACTTATTGTCAAGTGATTTTCTTTGCCCCTGGAAGTACCTCGCGGATAGATGAAAGGACATTTCATCTAACATTCAGGAGTCATTTTTAAGTCAATATAAAATCTTCCAATATCCTTAGAGCTGTGTTTAATGTTAATTCCTTTGCCTGAGAAACGTGAACCGTTTAATAGAAAACATTAAAAATTTCCTACTAATGAAATGTATTTACTTTAATACTTCACTACTAACATTTTGAACCCTTCTACTGTTGTTAACAACAGTCTCTTCACCTGAGGATGTACTGGAACACGTTTCTCACTTTTAAATTGAAATCAATATTAAAAATTGTAACCTAAGATCCCCTTAATGGTTCTCAAAATGTCACAAGTCCCGTAACTCACTTTACTCAGGTGAGACCTAATCTGCGATTTTCAATTATCTCCTCCAAAGAGATGTGTGTGCTATCATCCAGCGGTGTTGTACCTCAACCTACTTTTTTGAGCTCCGATCTGTGCGGTTCATTTTCTTCACATTTCCAAGAAGAAGATTAAGTACCGTCTTTCTATCTCAATGTGTGTACACTAATAGTTTCTAAAACACTATAAACATGTTCAATTCTTTTTGCAATTTTTTGGAAGTACAAAATAACCAGTTTTTAAGTAAATGAGAACAAAAGTCATTATGATAAAATTTTACAACTGTATTTCTATAACCATTTTAATGTTCTTGCTCTGTTCCTTGTTTTTATTCCTTCTTGTAGGGTACTGATTGCATAATGTAATTGCTCCAACGTTACTTGCGATTTCATCAAACACCAACTATGCGATTATATTTCCCAAGTTCACTCCTCCGTAATCAAATCGCTCCTATGTCTAGCTTTCTACCAAAATTACATTGTTCTAATGCTTGTTTCATTATCCAGATCACTTGTGGTTTTATATTTGCCGCTACGTGTCATGTTCGAGCAACGCCTGCCATCACAAAATAAAACTTTTTGAAGTCGACTTCTTAGGATGTAAACTGGTGAGATGAAATTATGTTCTATAAAATTCTCAATTACCACAAAGTTCAAAATTAAATACCATTTAAGTTACTTTAGCTTCAAAATTACCAGCAAATAGTTTTATCTTGAGTTGACTAATACCGTTCTGTTTACGCAGTAAAAAAATATTTGCGATCCCGTAATATATAGAAGAACCGTTTACTAACCAGAATGATAGTTATTATTTACATGAATATTCCTAATGTACAAAAAGAGAACGTTTCTTCTTAACGACAATCGTGGAGCACTCAAGAGTTCATCTCATTTGTTCACAATCTAACTGTTCACCTCTTCTTCTCTGGTTGAATCGTACCTTGATATTTAAGTGTCAGGAAAGAGGAAACAGCTTGAAAATGTATTGGCACGATAATTTTTTCAAATTGAAGTCAATGATACATACTTTATGAGAAGACACGTGCAATTGACTTCCGCCCCGACCTTAATTTTAAGACGTGTGTCGATTTATGAATTTCCACCCCGAATTAAACAATTTAAAAAGAGGACGCATGTAGGGTTTGTTGGAAAACTACTTTCCTTTCTTTTCCTTTTGTTTACCTGGACGAAACCAGATAACCTAACTTTATATTAAATGATAGAGCAGTGATAGATCATTTCTCAAATCAGTGATGGAGGAAATGAAAATCCTGCTGCAGGCAGGATTAGAGCAGCAGGAACCGAAATAAAAAAGAATTGGGTTAGTTTTGAAAATATGCTTGTTTCAATTTGGTGTGTTTTTAGTGATGGCGTGTCCTTTCACGAGGGGTGGCAGAGTCTCTCTACCCTGCACTCTTCTTCCTCGCTCTGTCCCTTCGACTCGCCGTGGCGTCGCAAGATTGAACGGCAGCGACCGTCGGTGACCCATCACCCCGCCATCCCTCGCCTTTATGCCTCTCCATGCGCTTTGGATCCCGGAGTGGGACGAGGCGAAGCGGGAAGAAACGTATCGGGGCGGGGCACCTCCGTGCGGCGGTGCTCCGTTTCGCTACGTCGTTTCCTACCACCCGCCTCACGGACAACTTGGGCCGTTAGCACGAACCTTTCTTCCCTCGCCTCGTCTCCGTCCCCCGTGTCCGCCACGGAAAAGTTGGTGGCGGCGGGCGAGCACCCGCCCGCTCGGCCGGCCGAACGACCTGTCTGTGTCTTTTAATTCGCCTTTCCCTCTGTCGTGGCCCGTCTTCGAGTTAGTTCAGGGGTGTCCAAATTACGGTCGGAAATGTGATATTTGTTTCGTTTTTGTTTGTTTCAATGTAAAAGTTTAATTCGGTGAAGAATACGCCTTGGAGTATTTTGATCAAAGTTTAAACATTAGAATGTTGACTTACAAAAACTCTAAGGATTGAAAACATCGCGCGTTCTGGATCATTTATGAATTATGATAAATTATTAGACATTTCTTGATTACCGGAATTTTGTATTTATAAAAATCTTAGTTCGCAAGTGCATTTCCCAACACCATTCCACTGAATCTTGTGTGTTGTACCGAGGGTGGGTGTTGAGTAACCGAAGAAGCTTTTTATAAATGCAAATACTTATAAATATCCAGTCATTTGCCATATTTTCACCAAGTTATCTTCACCCTACCATTTCAAGTAAATTTATCAAACGTGATGTCCGTTTGATTAATGTATTTGAAATGTATTTTGTCCCCGCGGATCACACGAACTTCTCCGTAGAGGATGATTCTATTTACGGAGAAGTTCGTGTGACCTACGGGGTTCATATGATTTGAGTTGTAAGTTAGGAACGTGTATCGTTAGAAGTAACAGGAGAAATGATTTGCATGTTCGCGACTTGATAGTGTACCGAGGATTTATGATCACTTTGATCGTTGCCTGATAATGTTCCGCGGTTCAGAGTCACCTGCTTCGGTCCAGCGATCAAGGTATCCCAATCCTCATGCCACCTTTCCCAAAAAGGTATCGCACAGTTCGGTCCCATACTTCATTTGTTAGTTACTTTGAGCTTCAAGAGTTTTATCAAACCCCACTCTCTGGACAAGACTGTTTTCCGATTCAATGAACGAAGTCCACGTTAATTCGAACGTGCTTGCCTATTACAAGGAACATTATTATTGAAGTTCAGTCATATATTACAATGGATGGATAAAAATTCAACGTATATTTGCTTAGTAATTACCCGAAATTTCGCTTTGTAACCATTTGTCTTCTAAGGTCAAACATATAAAAATATTTATCTTTGTTTATCATATTGCTCAGGATATTTATTTGAATGCTTTTCCTCTCCTCTCCGACTCCTTTATTCGAGTATGTTTTAAATTGTATACAGTATAGACCGAACCTTATTTTTCGTTTAGATTTTCATACGAGTTGGGCAGAAAAGCGTTAATCCTTAATTAACGACTTTAACATTTTGTTTAATTTATAAGTTAATTTCTAAAACAATTAACGGTTTAATTAATTTCCCGTTACATTTAACGCCGTTAACGTAATTCTGTTAACTTTTCTTTATAAGCTTCTTTTCCTTTTTCATTTTATTATTTATTGTCGTGTTTACTTCTAAAGAAATTACATGACATTTATCTTAGTAATTCTTAAAACACTGTTTCATCTTGATTCTTTTTTTTGTGTTCCTCACTCCCTCACTCCATTGGACTGTAACTCCCCTCTCTCTTTACCACCATTCATACCATCTTCAGTCCTTCTCTTATCTCCTTTCTACATATTCAGCAAATACTTCGTATTTTCCTTTTGTTTATATTAATGCATGGCTCATTTCTGTAAGAATTAGGTCCTGCCTTTTCATCATTTCCACACAACACGCTCTCTCCGCCCCATACAGCTCACACTCCGACAATAAACAGTGGGATTTTTATATAGCAGACATTTCTCTACAGTGGACACTTTATTCGACGATGACCTTAATTTCCCAAAAACTAATATTTCTCAAAAGTGGACAAATTGTTCAAGGACCTATGAGTGTCTGATATTCAGAGGATTCACTATGTATACTAGACTGGATTGTGATGGTACGTTTCATTTGTGTGTGTTAAATGCTGCTAATAAGGTAAGAGTAAAGAAAATCTACCGAAACATATTTGTGAAAAACCTAATAAATTCAAAGAATATAACGTGATTAATGAAAGGTGAAAAATTACCCCCCTCCCCCCCCAAAAAAAAAACCTGACAAAAAGGAGTTGTAATGAATATTGAATGGAAATGATTTATAATATTTTTTCAAGTTTAGATAACTAGGGATTTTGCTCGTCTTCTCTCTTTTTCAGAGTCGAAGGTATTCAGTCGAGAAATAAAAGGAACCGTACACAGGGAATGACATAACGTGGATTTGATTTGCGGACAATGAATTCGAAGAACTTGCACAACTCACTAAGGGCGTAACTTGCTTATGAAAAAGGTTTGGAAAAGACCTCGATGCGTAATGTATTCCCTCGTATTATATGACTTCTGCTTTGAGAACGACTTATATCACTCTCGAGAGAGAGAGAAAGGATCGTGCGCGATCCACGTCTCTTTTAGAATTCAGAATTCGCTGTGGATTGACGACGAAAGGAAACCTTTGACGTCTTTCTGGGTAGGGCGGTGATAGGTCCCTACAGAACGCGATTTTCAGAATTCGAAACAGGTTGCATAATTCTCAAGTACGCGGATGACCTATGGACACCAAATTACTGTAGTACGGGGGCTCTCAAAAGTTTTGAAAAGCGGACGTCCCGATTGCATGAGAAACAGGACGGGGTATGAAGGAATGTGTGAAGTATTGAATTTCAGACGGACTAGTTTGAAATCAAACTAACGTATGATCACGACAGACTTTTCTACATGACTCACTAGTCAATTGAACTGGTGTCGTTGTGAGGACCTGTTCAGCTTTGTCTTTAATGTAAAGATCATAGTGATTCATTATCATTACAATGCTGTTGCACGATGTGTATGAAGAACGAGACTTAATCTTCAGATAAGTAATTTAATTATTTTGGACATTAAAAGCAACTTATTAAATACGTATTGTTTGTTTTATTAATTACGAGATCGTCGCCCAATGCGTACAATGCTCATCCCAAAATGTTCTTCTTTTATTATGTATGTTTTTCTTGTATTTGTATATCATTTATCATCGTAAAAGGTCGGTTTCACATGTCTTGATAATTCTTGCTCATCACTTCAATGGCTTATCGTAACTTTGCCAGGGTATATTTTCCGCATAACGTGTTGCCATTGTGCATGTAGAATTTTCTACATAACATTCCACTAAAATAAATGTAGAAATAATGGTGTATATGTATCAAATTGCAACTTCGTTTTCTCTTTGCTTTTACACAATTTATTTTACCAATAAGTTTTTCTCAGTGTACTGTGACGTGTAGTCTCGTTTTTGCTCGACTTACAGCATTGTTGAGTCTAACAATAGAACGTACGTGTGTTTTTTGTATAGACGATCTGTTCTGGTCGTGCTGCGCGAACATTTTTGTTTGTAATTTGTCATACAGCACGAATCTGTTTCTCCAAGTTAAATTGGTGCCTTGTTGGTCACATAACATCCTCTCGTTTTTCAGGCGGCGTACGCCGGCGGCTACGGCGCGGCGGCGGCGGCGGGTGGGGGCGCTGGTCCCGGTGGGGGACTGGGTCCCGGGGGCGGTCCGGGGCCGGGAGCGGGTGCCGATCCCGGCCCCTTTGGCCCCGACTCGCCTTACTTCCCCTTCACCACGCCACGGCGCGCCGCCCCGCCTCCGGGCAGCCTCGTACCTGGTGAGTTAATTTTCTATCTCATTGCATAATAATCTGCGTCGTACATTGCTGTGGAGTGGTTGATGGAAAACCTTAGCAGAAAAGCTCGCCTCGAGCGGGGTATTGAATCCATTCAGCAGCACTTTGGAAATGAAGGCGCTACCGCCATTTGTATTTATTGATTTGTGAGAAGCATTCCAAATGAAGTTCGAGTATGGCGTATTCATTGATAAATTTTTGAAGTGCTTCTTGTCCGTGAGCCCAGATAATAAATGGTCACCCATATATCTCTCTCAATGAAAGGTTGGATTGTTTGGGAAGACAATGTTTGATCATAGGTTTGAAGTATGGTTACATCTGTACTAACTAAGAGAACAGTGTTGAAGTTCAAGAAGTTTGGTCTTTTGAAGAATTTTGAGGAAGTGAAGGGATCTCTTTGATACGAGATACAAATTTTCTTATTAAATTTGAGTATAAGTTGTAAGAATACTGAAATATACTAAAACTGAAATTCATACTGTGGTGCTGCTGATGTAAAGGGCAACCTAGATTATTTTCTTTACTAGTGAGTTGTAGATGATAATATACGTTGTCAGGGTATTTGAAAGAGAGGGAATTTTGATGTCTTGATAAATATGCAAGTCGTTCAAACTTGAATTTCAAGTCCAAAAAAAAGTTGGATGTGTGGTGTAGCATCAGGAGATGGGTTCGTTAAATTTATGGCTTTCTCCATTTGCTGCTCTTGAGTGTGCACTGGTGCACCCTAGTGCAAAAAAGTTGTTCCATTTGACGGAGGAGTTGCACCAGTGCGAAGTGGTTCCAAGGTTGGTTCATTTGTCTTCGAAAATGGTTGTTCCGTGAAACTGCGTTGGGCGTCGTTTAGGTTAGGCGAATCTGTGGATAACGCATCCATGATGAATGCTATGAATTTATTGCAATTATCATCTTCATCTGAAAGCTCCTCAGATGGAGAGCAAGGATTGAACTCCGAATTAGTCTTTCCAAAACAAACAATTATTAAGATGGATTTCGTTTTGATAATCCTATTATGTGGTGATAAACTAGTAACATTTGCGTTATATATTCATGAATATGAGAAGACTGTTTGTTATATTATTCGTTGTTTATTGTTATTATTCAATTATTGTAGTTTCGTCAACATAAGCTGCTAATGATGGTCATGTTACTTACTTGCATCGTGCATCAAGGATGCCATTTACTTACCACAAACTCCCGATGGAGTGGGGAACTCGCGCGGAGCAATAACTTATTTGTCCGGTTCAAGTGCTCACTCGGAGCAGAAAATGGAAAACTGTTAGTGTCATGAGTGTCTCTAATTTTTGCTGTTGTTTGTGTGGAGCAGTTTCTTTCCGATGTACGTACCGTCAAAGATGAGAGTGAATCTGACCATATGTTCCCAGGCCTATTGAATTAATTTTAGGTGTGGGAGCACAGGCATGTCTATTACCGAGAAATTTTTTCGGGGGAGAAAGAGTCTCGCATATAAAAGCTTCAGTATGGAGTTGGATGAATCAGAGAAAGGAAATAGATTCATGATTCTTGGTTTTAGTTGCATTTATGTAGTAGGTATTACGTAAACAGGATAATATTCAATGCTGACTCGTTTAATGATAAATGATATTCAGCTCGAGATCGCAGCGATACCTAAGTTACTATCAAGGACTAATCTAATGTATGTTTGCAATATTTATTCATGTAATATTTCACAACAAACAATTCCATATTGTAAACCAGTGGTTCCCCAACTCTTTTAAGATCCACGTCTCCCTTGATTGATAAATCATTGTGGACCCGTATGTAAACCATTCACTGTGCAGTGCAGTAAAATTTAAATTATTTTTAGAACTAGAGTACTCAACATGTACTAAAATAACTATAAGTACGAAGTTGTAGAGGTAATAATAATAATAATAATAATAATAGCTATATGTCATATCAATATAATACGAACAAATTTATATTTATTAGAAGACAAAAAACTTTATTTAATAAATACGTACTATTATCAAGTCTTAAAATTATTCGGATAATATTGCTATTAATTTAATTCAAAATAAATAATACAAAATTTACAGTTTGTGTAAAGGGCTTATTGTGAGAAACAAGTCTCATACTGCGCCACTGACGCGCAATTCGGAGTTCACATGTGGACACCCTTTGGGAACCATTATAACTTAAATTGAGTTTTCTATTAACACAATACTGTACCTGCTATTGTCAAATAAAGTAGTATAAAATGAAGTTAAGGTTATTTCAATTTAATTGTACGTAGTTTGTAATAATGTATAATGTTTGAAAGTTAGGTGTCTGCGTGAACGAATATTATGCTTGTATTAATTACTTCAGGTTTTAAGACTATTACATCCGACCACGTTTTCTAAATATGTAGTCGATATTGCGCAATGTCATGCCGTAATTTATCCTATTGTTTGTGAGAACCATATCGCAAATTTGGACATTGTAAAGTGACTTTTAATTTATCACTGTCAGTCGTTCTGCCCATTTGTCGGGCAGTCAAGTTTTACAGGGAACTTAATGCGTGAATTAGATCCAGATTCCTTTGAAATGTTCTTGCTCCATATGCTGAGGAAAGAAATGAGAACTTCGAACTCCTATGAGATACTTCGTTTTTGTACTTTAATGAAACGTTTTGAATGTTTTTCTTTCTTTTCGGTCCATTTTCACACAAAATTATTTATCACTTACGAATTGTTTTTAAACTCGCGTTCTGTCGTGGGGGGACAGTATGAAATCATTATTTTACATTTCTTGGTGATCAGAAGTTTGTGGTACTTCAAATTGAGGAATATCAATTTTCTCTTTGCCCCGTGCGTTCTGTGGGTCCGACCATCCTACCCCGGCGCAGTCTCCGTGGTGTCAAGCGCGCCTGCCCGCCGCCTACGAGGCTAATGTGTCAGTTATGGCTGTGGCTGGCCCCGGGGACAAAGGGCGGTAGAAGTGGGGGAAGGGGTGCGGCGAAGCGTACTTGGCGGAGGCCGGCAGCCCGGGGCTTAACGGCCAGACCACCCGTCCCTCCGCTGCCTGCGGGGCCGCGCGGTCTCCCACCGGGTGTAGATCACAGCACCAATTTCCGGTAATTCTCGGAGGCGACGTGGGGGCAAGCGCACCGCAGGCACGGCGACGTGCGGAGCATTGCGCTCATGCGCGCCGCCTCCGGTTCACCCTCTCTCCTCCTAACTGGAATCTGCATCCGAGTCATTTGCACGACTGGCGCCGATGTTCATTTTCTTTTAATTGTAAGGTGCATGTTATGTGGTTCTGAGTAAATTGGAAATATGTTTTTGAAGGGTTAACGTGAAACTTTGTGAGGATCCTTTAATTTATTTTATATGTATGATTAGTTCCTGTGATTGTTTTCTATCAAACTTACTAACATTTTCATGTTTATAATGTCAAACAGGGCGTGATTCGCAGACATGTAAATTGACATATCCACATGATTGGAACTATTTTCTTTATTTTACTCATTGGCTCCATTCCCGAATACATTTCATATTTTTCGAAAACGTTTTTACGGTACATTTCGAAATCTCGAAAAGTCGTTAACGCCTTGCTTATCTTTACGCTCATGGGTTCAGTGGCCTACCGACATTTAATGAAACACGCGGCGGGAGACTTTTTCGAGGCAACTTGTTCCAGCTATGCACCAATGTGTTTGCATACAGTGTTAGGATTACGTGAAGAATTTTTAATTGAAATTAGGGTTATATAATAATAATAATAATAATAGCAAATAGTTACTTTACTATTATCGTAAATCTATAGTATATTTACGTTATAGTGTTAGTTTTTGGTGACACATTTGGATGCCCCTTACATCCTCATTAAATGTCGGTACGCCACTGAACCCATGAGCGTAAAGGTAAGCAAGGCGTTAACGACTTTTCGAGATTTCGAAATGTACCGTAAAAACGTTTTCGAAAAATATGAAATGTATTCGGGAATGGACCCAATGAGTAAAATAAAGAAAATAGTTCCAATCATGTGGATATGTCAATTTACATGTCTGCGAATCACGCCTCGTTTCACATCATTATAAACATGGAAATGTAAATAAGTTTGAAATCATGCAGAAACTGATTATACATGCAAAATAAATTAAAACATCCATTCAAAAGTGAACGATTGAGAAGAAAAAACTTCTATATTTTTCCCCGCCAAACTACCATACTACTGGACTGCTTGTTCCGAGTCCTTAATGTGCCTTTATTTGAGGTAGTTTTCCCTAAACAGAATACAAAGGAAATAAAGACTGGCACTGTAATATCAGGAGCAGGAGAGCTTGATAATTTACATCCACCCGAGAAACCCGAGTGCAGCGACCTAGTTTGAAAGTGGTGTATTACCTCTTTTTTTTCATTGCACGTGTTGAGCTCTCTTCCTTTTTCAGTTGGTTTACAAAACCTTTTGAAGCATTATTTAGTCACATTATGCTCCGGTATTGTTGGGAGAAATGTGTACTGAAACGAAAGAAATAAACATTCTCACTAGTGTCGACGGTTTTAAAATGCGTACAAGCTCAAGCAACATATATTCATGTAGATTTTGTTGTTGTTTTCACAGAATCAACGTGTACAATCAAATATATCGAACGCGTATGATTGGTTTTCACCACTCTCTCTGATGAATTATGCGACCCCTTTGATAAATAAGATGGTAAGACTACAATATATGTGTTCGACGAGTGTTTTATAGATTTCATTAAAATTCAGAAAACTTGAACCGTCGCTTCGCGGTTCCTTCTTGATATTTAGCTGCTTATACTTTCGGAGAGACGTTTTCTGTAAGTTTTGAAACCAGTCGAATGGCTTATGGGTAGTTTTCGTGAACTGCATATTTGATGAAGCATTAAGAAGATTGGTTTTAACTTGATGTATGAATTATGTTTCGAACTTTACTAATCAATAATCAGTATTACTTTTTTATGTTAGCCAAACATCGATTGTGCACATGTCTAAGTCTCAATCAGCTGTACATATTTTCATATTGGTTTTACAGTGTGAGACTTTTTTTAAAAAATCTCTGCGTTAACAAACCCTTCTAGCTTTCTCTTGTTGTAATAAACCCTTCTGTTGTCATCCTGATTTGTATTTAGGTCCGTCGGCCTTGTTATAACGTTGTCATTTTACATTCTAATGCCATTGATATGTAAGCTAGTGGTCAATTGAAAGAGTGGGTTCGAGTTTTTTAAGAAAAGAAAGGGAGCCACTAATTAAGCAAATAATTAAATTTATCTCCTTGTAACTATATTTCATACATTAAATGTGTATTGTACAAAAACAAAATGAATAAATTTCATTGTTACACGAGAATATTTTTTTTCACGAATGATACTGGAAGTGTAAAATACATACGTACGCTAGTATTCTAGTAACTTGTCGTTGCAGTGTTACTATGTATTTTAATTATCATACTTCTTTGAATTATCTTTACTCTTTCAAGACATGTTTCTTCTTTTAGAATATACGTCTTATGTGCTTATTTAGTTCCGTGAAAAAACACAATTATGTTGCAGGGGTATTAGGTTTTCTTTTTGCAATAAACATGCGGCAATTTGTGTGCACCAGAGGAGCAAAGGTGTGCAGCGACCCAATTGCTCATTCCTTCCCCTCTTTTTGACTCACGCGCCAGCACTTCCTGAGGACGCTACTCATCCGCGGTCGGACTGCACGGTTTGGCATGGGACCGGATTTCACTTGGCTCTAACCGTTGTGAATTGACTCACCGCTGTTGTTTTCATGTATTTACCGGAACCATCGGTGGTGTAACCGGTTGTATTTTACCTTTTAGAAGAACAAGAATAAGACGGGTTCGATCACAGGATTGACCCATTTGTTTGAGTGCTCTTAATCTTGTGCACTTCGCACTTGGTGTTATGGTAACAGTCGGTTGATGTCACTTCGATTTCGCTCATCAGTTCGGACAAATGTTTCTTGGAAGAGAAAGCGAGATCCCTAAACTAACGCTATAGGACAGAGGTCTCCAGCAAATTGCCCTTCAACAAATGCTACGGGCATCTGCGGGCAGCGTAGAACGAGTTGAGGAGACTCGAGCGCCACCACTTTCCCCACCGCTTGGATATAAAGCAGGGGTTTAAACTCTGGAACAGAGCTACTCATTGAGCAGAGTTATTGAGTGAAACAGGCTTTATAAGCTCTGATTAACAACATACTGGGAAGATCAGTTAGTGAGCGATGTATTACGTACTTATGATTTTGGGTGTCATTTCGACGCTTCTTCTTGACTCTTAACGTTCAGCTTCTGTACAAAATGTCAGAAAACGTTTTGCTCTCTATTCACATTTTGCCGAGCATCGAGTTGCTCATCCGTAATTGTCAGTTTTATATAAACTGTTTAATACCTGAAAGGCGTTTGAGAAATCTTTGAAAATTACTCAAATGTTTTAATAATAATAACGACACTACTACTAATGATAATAATAGTATTAAAGAGATCCTTCCTCCCAACTGAGCTTTATTTTATAATCCACTGTTGAGAGAAAGACCTACAAAAGTTTAGAGAAGTATGATAATAGTATAATAATTATAATAATTTGGCACAATCTACATTTTAAGAAAATGCACTAATCGCTTAGAAAGCAGGTAGCGACCTGGGATTAGAAACTTAAACCAGCCACAATATCTTTAGAGTTGTTAAAAAAATACCATTCGTGCGGGATGATGATGATGATGATAATAATAATAATAATAATAATAATAATAATAATAATAATGACCCAATTTTTTCTCCAAAAATTAAATATGGTTGATCACAAAATAATAAATATACGGAGGAAACAAGTTCATGTGCGGAATATAAGAGTTTGATAAATTCACGCTACTTCAGCCACAATATTTTCGATTCATGATTATTAATATCTTTAATTATTGTTGTATATTTAGTTCAATTATTATATAATTAATTACAATATCTTTGACAAATAATTTTGTGAGGCGATCTTGCTCGAAATACTTTTCCGCTTCTTTGGCATAATCGGACACTAAACAAATCTGGATGGCTGTTATTATAAGTAACGCTGTCTGTCCTCCATCATTGCGCGTCCGGCCATCCCCTCCTCAACGAGTTAACTGTTATGATTTGCCCTTTGCATGCCCGCGACGGACAGCTGTGTTCATCTCTACTGTAGGAGATCAGCGATTGCGAATTGACGATGTGTCGCTATCAGTTTTCTACATGTAGCATTATCAAATAGCGTGCTGTTCTGTGTGTTAATAGACAGCATTGACTGATTTACAAGATGTTTGCAATCATTTCGCCTATCAACTTGGCACGTATTACCATTCTGTCCTTTGGTATTGCCTTCTGTTAGTTTTATTCCTTAACACTGTCCTGAGAGAACTACCATCTGAATGTGTTGCAAACTTATATAAAGTGCTTCATATGTACGTCATGGTTCCTCTTTTCTATTTTTGCATGTTTAAACTTAAACATACTTCTCAGTAAAAAAAAGGAACTATGTAATACTACAAATTTGTCTCGATGGTTTTTAAACTTTGTGTCACTCCTAGAATATCGTTCTGGTTACGTTTTAGCATTTATTCCACTGAACGTGTACCCTATCCATTGTGTTGAAGGTATTTAACAACAGACAATTATACGCTTGATTGTTCGGGACGAACCGCGTCAACAGACGAAACTACGAAAGTTTCAGCCAGTCAAACAGACCTAATTTGCCGTCGTACTCTTACGGAATGTTGGTAGCTCGTCCACTAAGACGCAGTTTGTCCCAGACAACCTAGTATAAATTGACTCTGGCCGTGGAAACCTACGCTTGCTATAGGCAATTACTTGTTGTCGGAAGTGCGAAGGAAGTGTTTTGTAATAATTTTTGCAGAATGCGGAATAAACAACAATGATATTAAACTTTCATATATTTGAGCAGTTTTTACCAATACATAAGAAATTCTTAATAAATTTGTGAGTTGTGACGTTGCTGGTTCTCACGTGAACTGAAGTTTGTTTTAAAATTTAGTATTTAATTTGCAATGTTTAGTTAATAACTGGATAGGACTAAAGGTTTTAATTTTAACGTTTATTTACATGTAGGAAAGAAAGATGAATTATGTACTATTAACGAGTTTCGAGCTTGTAAAGAAAACACATGTCTTAATTTTTCTCTTGAAATATGACGTCACTTGAACTGAAACTTCTATATTCGATACTTAAGGAAAATCGCCCCATTTTAAATGTAATTAAGAGGGGTATTTTCTAATTACTGGATTTAACGTGGAAGACAGCTTAGGTTAGATAAAAATATTTGCAAAATAGTCTGAGGGTGATGCTTTATCGCCCATTGACGAGCCCTAAAGCCCCACAAAAAAAAAAAAAAATTTATCGCCCAGTGGAATAGGGGAGTGAGTACCTTGATCAGAATTTGCGAAATAAAAATTGTCGAAAAAAATGGAGGTCGCTGCTACAAATTGCTCCTTTGCGGATCCTGGATCAACTGTTCAAGTCCCTGAGCGGCAAGAACCGACGAAATTTTGTAAAGCGGAATCATACCGTCCAAAGTTGTTCAGGAGATGGGGTTTTATTGTGTTGGCGACTGAGTTTGGAATTTCAGGGATACTGTTATGACTTAATGCGGGGTCGAGCAATCAGCTATTTCATCTAATAAAAGAATGCATTCAGTCGAAACGAATAACAGCCTGAAAATGTCATAAAAACGCAGAATGGGCTCCAATGACCTTGTTGTTGACGAGCCCTTAAAGCCCCACAAAAAATAATAATAAAAACGCAGATTACTAACATTCCGTAATTGCGGATACAACAAATCTGGGCATTCAATAAATGGGCTCTCATGCTGTTCTTGTCCTGTCCGGTGATCTTTGAATGACAATACCGTTGTAAGTACGAAAGGGGGCGGGAATATGGTAAGCTACGAGACAGTACATTTCCGCACGCCTCCTCGAGGCAGGGACGGGCATCGCCGCACTGGCGGCAGATATGCGCTGTATGACTAAAACACAGAAAAGAACAGTATGAGAACCTAGTTTTGCTATACTATACATACCCGGTGATCAGACAAAAGAAATGAAAAAATATAAGAACGAAGGTATGTACTTCTTTTACGCTTCTTTGTATGTTTATAAAGCAGTCATAACTGGTGCAGTAACGTGTATGACATTAACAGCTGATATCATTTTCTTCAGCATCTAATTTTTTTCCCCATACCACGTAATGTGTGTGCAAAATGCGCACTCTTCATCCTTTGTGTACTTAATTGAGTTATATAGAGCAGAAACATTTTATAGTATTCTGCAGGTTTGAAATTGATGTGATGGAGAAGTGTGATGCACCTTAAAAATTCTCATTCGAAATAACTACTCTTGGAGAGATGAGGTACTTTCATATCTGAGTTTACGCGCTATCATTTGAATAATAATAATGTTAGAATGTTATAATATTATAATAATTATTATTTTTGTTGTGCACTTGTTTTTTCTCAGTTCAAACAGGTTGTTGGGGCGGACTTATACGCCAAGCCGGAAGTAAAATTTGGTCTTAGTCGATACTAAAAAAATTCCTTGTTATGTGACATGTTTGTAATATAACGGATTTCTGCATTTCTAGCAATACATTTTTGGTCATGGCAATTTTGCAAGATGCCCTTTCAGTGTGTTGGAAATGACTCCAGTTGCTGAAATTATCAGGGGAATAATTAATACTTAAGTTTGTTTCCAAATCTTTTGAATTTGTCTTAAGGGCCTGATATTTTTAATTTTTGTTTGTTCTGTCTTTTTTAAATTTTTAGTGGAAGGAACAGCTACATCAATAATAAAAGTTATCCTTTTGGATTTGTCTATTAATATTGTCTGGCTTGTTATGATCTACTGTTGTCTGTAATGATTTGCTTATTATTATTATTATTATTGCAATTGTGTTTTACGTCAAGAGTAACTATTCTCGCTACCATTCTGGTTTTGGGCACTTCTCTTGACCGGAAATTTTTATCGATGCTTCTAGAGCAATGAATACCATCAATCGTGATTTTTTAAAATGCTTTCTCACGGCTTTAGTGGATTGGGTTAGGTGTCTTCTTGTACAGATTTCATAGGGGAGTAGTTAAGAACTAGAGAAGTAAACATCGGAATATTACGTAAACTTCTGCTAAAACTGTAATGCTAGAGTATGTGATAAAAAATGATGAAAAAAATGACCCATCTCGAAATCATCTCTAGTGTTAGGTCATTTATTCGTATTGTGTGAATAATACCTTAAAATCGAAGTAAAAATACCGACATTGGTTGCTTCTCGTTTGTGTCCCTGAACAGGAGAACGTGACTTCCATCGCTCACCCGGCTGAAATGGACATTTCCGTTGCTCACTCCAGACAAATGTCGATATGTTACCCTTTGACTACCCAGTTAACTGTTTCACGTTCCCGCGCGTCATATCATTTTTATCAATGTGGTTGGATTGAAAATAAAGCTTGATGGCTAGAACCTCGTCACACCAAAAACAGAAACAAATAAAATAACTATTTTAAAAAATAACCTGGCATAATATACAACAGATTTCTGGGTAATGGTGATGCGTGGACTACTACTTTGCTGAAAGAAGTAGTATTAAAGGACGATGTGACAAAGATCGTGTAACATCTTGATAACGTCTTCCAATATTTTGTACATCAAATTGATAAGTTGTATCCTGACAGCCGTAGCATTTGTAGTGTCCTCGTTCCTGTCCTTACGCACTGCTGTGTAGAAGAGCGAGAGTTCCCTGCTTTGTGATTTTTTTTAGCTGTGATGTCCATCACCTATTCCAGACCCTTGTTGACTCGGCTCCTGTTATTGCCCGGCTACCCGACATCTCTCTTCGCCCAAATAATGTGACCCTCCGGTATGCCTTTTACAGTATCACAAGTGGGCGCGAGCCACACTGAGGGCGGCCAGCGTAGAATTCAATCTTATTCTGATTTCTTAAATACAAATAAAGGTATATAATGTGAATGGTTGTATTAATCAAAATAAAATATTACGTATATGATATTCAAGTAACTTTCATCGTGAATTTAGTTTATGATAACAAACCAGGTGACAATTAGGAAGTAATTTTGAAAACGAACTGTGGAACATACAATAATCTAACGTATTGGGAACGATGAATTGTTACGGTCTCAAAGCAATATGAACAAGTTACATGTAAAGATTGTATCATTCTATTTACAATTTGGTCAAATTGATTGGTGACTTAGTAATCTAGGTTAGCAACAAAAATCAGCTTAGAATTGAGCTGAAAAGAAACAAAATAATCCTTATTTTGTCCATTATTTTAAAAAGCAGTTCATAAAATGATCTCTTGGAGTCCAAAACTTAAAAAAATATTCTTTTTATTGGTACAAAACTGAAAAATGGAAATCAAAAATAAAACGAAATATCAACGTATACTTATTTATTACAAATTTAGTAGAAAAAATAGATTGATAAGAAAAGTGCGATAGTAATGAATAAGTTGAGAAAGAATACGTAAAAAATACTTACATGGCGTTATAAGTGATGTGAAACATTCAAACGTGAGTGGGCGCCAGCTGCACTCGGCGTGGCATTACTCGCGACTCACATTTCAAGGGACAATAGACAACTAACAATGATGGAGAAAAGTCGCTTACTTGGCGCACTGTAACGATGATATAGTCAACAAAGCATAATTAGGAGAAGCAGCCCACCAATTTTTCATAATCATTTCAAAATTTTTAGGTTGAACACTGTTCCCGCACTCAGTGCGCCCATCGAAGGATTATGCGAAAGAGCAGGTCTGATAGACTGGACATCTGCACATCGTAAAAAGACAGGCAATAAATAAATCGGCGCGTTGCTATACCCTCCGCTATGGACAGTAATTTACTGCAGTATGTTTACATTCGAACAGTTATGATTTATCTCGTCTCATCTCTTGGTTTCAGGGTAATCATCTCAATGTAAAAAGGAAATGTATGTCTTTATATCTCGCTCGTGTATCCTTCGTTAGCAAAACACGCACTATGCTCTCCTAGGATTTCTATTTAAGCAGTTTTTTTAAGACTGGAGAAAATATCCTCTGTGCTTTGTCGCACATTTTAAATCCCTTCATTGTTACCCTTTTGGCGTGTTAGAGCGGGAGTTCAAACCCTGCTCAGCCGAACTAGGTGACGTCTTAAGCTGGGTTTTCCCTCACCTAGACCACACAAACGTCTGTTCGGTACTACATGTTATCCGGCAACCCAACCAATATTCCTCACCCCAGTGACGGTGAGCTAGAAGAACAGGCGTCATGGCCTGAACCTCGCCGAAAGACATGTAATAAGTAATAATAATAATAATAGTAGTAAAGTAAAAATGACTAATTATTATGGCGACTTTTATTTGCATTATTTAATATTGAACCTTAATATTTTTGTCTGTTATGGTGACATTTTCGTCGAATGAATTACCTAATTTCAATTATAACATTTTTTAGGATTGGGCAATTGAAAAATACCGGCAGCGGTGGTTTTTTGGTAGGTAGCGTCTTGGCTTCCACGATTCCGCTGAGCCATAGAGCTTGGGTTCAAACCCGACTCGGCCGAATTAGGTGAGGTTTTCATCTGGGTTTGTCCTCACCTCCAGACAAATGTCGGTTCGGTATCATGTTCTCCGGCAACCCGACATCTCTCCTTGCCTATTCCTTTTCCCAAGTCCAACGGTGAGGTGGAAGTGTGGGCCTCATGGCCTGAATCTCGCCAAAAGGCATAAAATAAATAAATAAAATATCTATTTTTAATGGACGTACTGTTTGATTATTCACGCGGCGATTAGCTCAAACAGGGTTCGGCGGGAAGGATTGCGAAGGGTGCAGGAAGTAGGTAGGCATGAGTCCGCGCTCCAACCATGATGAGACAGCTTAGGTAGCTCTATTGAGACGCTGTTTCATGTATAGTTAACGTTGAAGAATTGATACGCTTGTTCTTGTAATATTTCATTTTTGTGTCAAATGGTGTTTCCTTGTCGTTGCTCTCCGATTTCATTGACAATGTAATTTTTAAATACGTTCACATGTGAAAACTTAAGCGGGAACGTAGACTTTTAAATTGGTGATTGATAATCTATGCATTTAGATTATTGAAGAATAAGATTCAATGACACTTCGCTAGCCAAATGGTTGGTTAAAAACGTAAGAATGAAAGAAAAAAAAAGAAAAGGTGCAGTATCTGCAACAGCCTGTGCATGATGCAAAACAAATGTAAAAAACCTACTAGTCGAAGTAAACTTTTTCCGAAAAGTAAATTAACTTAAATAATTTCTTTACTTTCAGTATTGGGTATTCGTCTTTATAATATCGGGAAAAATATTTTGAAGTGGTTCATTACATGTTAACCATTCCTCACATTTTAAAAATATTGCGCCCATGGATGGGCATTGGATGAACGTCTCAAAAGTTATATTACTGCTTTTTTTGTATTCACATTTTAGTGCAGTGATTAACAGATTTTCCTTTTTTATTATAAAGGAAACTTATTCCTATCAGTCTCGAGATTTTTGTTACACATATTGTGAAAATACAAAGAGGCTGAAAATAGGCATGTTTGTCGTACTAGTCTGATAAAATTAAGAACCCCCCAAAAAGTGCAGAAAATGTGGAAAACTACTAAGAAATTTCAAGTTTGCTTCCAAATTTCTTAGTAAATAATTGACAAAAGTGAAGGGCGTGGAATATTCTTAAAAATAATTTTTATGGGTTTTTCGATATTTACAATTTGGCCAGAAATTTCGGGATACAAAAAACTCCCACAATCAATCTGGGTAAAAGTCCATCGGCAGTTTGCAGGTCTTGTGACCAACCGAGTTAGGATGTTGAAACTCTGTTTATTTGATGATCTTGGGACGCTGAACCTGCATCACCACTCCGAAAACATACAAGTGATGACCTTCAAAAGAAGTCGCAAGTATAGATATTTGAGAATCCTTCCTATTGAAAATCAGGAAGTAAGCAATTTCATGGGGTGTAATAATAAAAACCTCAAAAGGGCTGTATGAAGTTCATTTACCTTGTTACATTGAATCCAATATTCATCCGTTTAGTGGTAATTCTTTTACTGTAAGAATATATGAAAGCCGTGGTGTTGTCTAGTAGTAAAATATTTATTCATATAGTACTTTCGCCAGCTTAGCTGGCATCTTCAGTCTAAAATAAAACGAAATACAAAAATATAAACAAATATATACGTAAGAATGCAACTTACAGGATTTTTTAAGTTGATAAACATTTGAAATATGTTAAAATTATGAAGATTTGAAATTTGTTAAAATTTTAGAATTTTGAAATTAATTCAAATATACTAAAGTTTTAAGTGTATTGGAAACAGAGCAACAAATTAGTGTAGAGTGAATCTGTGAATAAGAGATAAAATTGCAAATAAATGAAAATATAAAATAAATATTTAATGAACATTTAAGCAACCTTTCTCCTCTTTTGTCCCCTCTCCTCGAATAACACATTTATTCATGGACTTTTCCCGGTCACTGCTCTAACCCCCCTCCCCCTGACCCTCCACGGCTACTACTTACCTGTTCTTAAATAGCGCCCTGTCCAAACTTTCCGCACATTTGCCCCTTTGATACTTGGCATTGTCAGGTACGTTCAACTCGCTTATTTATTTTATATTTTCATTTAGTTGCAGTTTTATCTCTTATTCACAGATTCACTCTACAGTAATTTGTTGCTCTGTTTCCAATACACTTAAAACTTTATTATATTTAAATTAATTTCAAAATTCTTTATTTTTAACAAATTTCAAATAATTTCAAATCTATATAATTTTAACATATTTCAAATGTTTATCAACTTAACAAAATATCATGTACGTTGCATTCTTACATATTGTTTATATTTTTGTATTTCGTTTTATTTTAGACTGAAGATGCTAGCTAAGCCGGTGAAAGTACTATCAGAATAAATATTTTACTAGTAGGCAACACCACATCTTTCATTTATTCTTAAAAATGAATACTAGTATCGCCTCGCCGATATCCAACTATTTTTATTGTAACTGCCTAGATACGAATAATTACAAAAAATCAGTGCGGGGCTTCAATATTCGAATTTTCAGGCGTGGCAGACTACGAGCATTGGGGGGGGGGGGACCTGTCCAGCTTCAGGAGCGTTTTACGCGAAAAGATGAACATTGGCGGAAAAACATGCGTTGTCTTTTTTCATTCACTTTCAAGAAACTTATTTTATGTTTAGAGGCATTTTTTGGATTTCCGTTTATTTTTTCTAGATATTGAGGGGAAAATTCTAGATAATTATTTTTAATAAGTTCTTAAATTTCTATTCCCTGTATAACGACCGCCAACTTTCAGAAAGCCTTTTCTGAACCAGTCGGCTTGAAATACCGTTTCTGAAGGGGAGGTACTCAGTCAATCGCTCCAGATACGTAACGCAGCAACGCACAGTCGCCAAGTTTAGAGGTATAGGTTTTCGCTGCCACCAGCTCAGTTTCCCGAGCGAAAACAAAACATACAAAAATCAAAATAACAATAAGGGATTTTAATTAACAAATAAAGATAAAATTGAGTTTGACTTGATCATGAAAGTTCTGGGATACTGTAACTACGTTAGAAAACCAAGTGAGAAAAACAAACAAACAAGCTTTAAACAAAATTTACAATTATTTGAGCTTATATACACCATGTAAGGTGTTAAACAACTTTCACATCCCTCTCACAATCGGATTACCGCAGCAATCCAATTAACCAGATCTATATGAGATCTTTAAGACATCTCAACTCAATGTCTTCTGCAAATTCTCCACTGAGAATTCAATACCAGGAAACCGCAGCACCTCAAAGCGTAAAAACGCTTACACGATCACCTTGGATCGGAACTCGGCATACTGCCTGAGATCACCCCTCAACGTGTGACCCCCGAGGCTACCTTCGTCCCGCTGTATATATGCAGGGGACCACGTGATGATGCCTTCAGGGGTCGCATGAGCTAACGACACAGGCTCAGCTGACAACACATGCTCAGCTGATTACACTGTCGGATTCGTGGCATCACCGGATCACTTTGGCTCAAAAAATAGTATTCTGGCCGACATCGCCGCACCTGCGGGCTAATGTTTGTATTGGTACATTTCGATACCTTTGTCGCCGGGGCGCACTTTCACTTCTGAAATGTTTTTCCTGATTAGGAAAACTCAGCCGTCCGGCACCAGATTACATAGAAATATAAAATAATACAAAAATATATTTGAAATATTTTGGCTGTGGTCACTGCGTGACACCTGTTTTCGGCGGTGAACTCAATCTTTGCCGATTTTTCTTCGAGTAAATACTATTTGTATGTAAAGTTTCAGGTACCAGGTATTTTTGTTTAGATTTAGCATATGGGCGCTATACTATAAAAGTAGGGAAGGTTCTTTCTATCTTGATCTATTGATAACCGAAGTTTTTACATTCTTTGCATGTCTTCGTTTCAACATGAGGTCCTTTTGAAATCGGGCATATTCGCCACAAATTCGGACCCGACATGCAGAGTCCCGGCTTCGACTCCAGGCTCTGCCAGGAAGCGAGGCTTTGCCGCTGCCGCTTCGGAGGTCCGATCTGCGGCGTAATTTCCTGCCGATCCAGGATTAGCGGCGCGGGCGGGCAGCTGCGTTGGGACGCGTAATGACGCCTGCGCCCGCAATATCCGCGCGCGCATATCCGGCGGTGAATTACTCCCGCACGGTTCCCCTCCTCCTCCACTCTCTCCTATAGCCGACCTTCCCGTCCTCGGCCTTCGAGTACGGTGTCCGAAACCTCATACGCGATATCCTCGGTCCCCTCGCGACCTCATACTCATGCGTACGTTATTCTCTGCCCCTCGGGCAGATGTCATGCTGTTGGTCGATGACGTTTCTTTTTCGTAAGACTAAGGTCGATCATTTTCAATTCACTTGTTACGTATGATTTTTGTTTCACCTCGCGTTGGTGCGCGCGGCCGAGAAATTGCGGAGCTCGGTCCTGCCGCAGGACCTGAAGCTGAAGACACAAAGAAGTAAACTAATGTAAGACTAATGTTGTGGAATGCAATGCTACTGAAAGAGCTTATTTGGAAATGAGATATTCCGACTCACGTGAACATCATCCAAATTACAAAGACCTTTTCATAGAAGTAAAGGGAAGTAAAACACTAGTAATACCTAGTTTTAATAATAGTAACACCTAGTTAAATATTTTAAAGTTAACGAACAATTTTGATTAGGACTAGTGATTAAACCCTGACAATCAAGTTTGCGATAGTTTCTTAACGTTGAATACAATTAGTCGTATTTACCGTTTTATCATACACGACACAACGTTTTTTTCGGAAATTTTTTTTCGCTTATAGAGAACTACATCAATTCCCTCGACAGTCGAACTGCACTTAATAGTCTTACCTACCCAGGAAACTGAATCATTAACAACAATCGTACATTCATGGCGATACATCGACCAGTCTCTAGTAATCCCGGATACAAATGCAACTGCTTCGGAAATCGGCCCTCGTTCTGTCCGCAGGGGCTTATATCTCTTGGAGCGAAACTCTGAAGCAGAGGGTACACGCACTGCGATGGGTATTCGCCACACTCGGCGAACTCAGTCGCCAACAGTGCTTTTCTGTCTTGTTGGACCATGTCATCAGTGAGAGTGGGCGTAAGCTACATGTTAGTTGCGCTATTTTTTTGTTTTTAGAGTATTTTAGCGATCGAAATATATAGTACTCCACCTGCAATAATTCAGTGTTTACGGTTCTTGTATCAGATGATAATCTTTGTGCTGGTCTTGTTATTGCATACTCGATCTGGGATTTGCTTCTGTAATGTATATCAGGGTCTTTTCTGCAAGACTGAGAAAACAAGCCCAATATGCGTATCATTAATTAGGAATGACTATTATTCTCATTTGCTCATTTTGTCTATTCGTGACCTGAAGTAAAACTTCTTATGTATTTGTTTCAGATACTTTGATAACATTGCCGCTTATATGTTGAACAATTTATATAACATTAACGGAATAAGTTTAGTTTTCAATATTTCTTACAGTCATCTCTTCGAGAGATGAACTTATTTTTTTTTAAGATGTCTCATGTTTTTATTTTATTTTAACTAATTGCTCTTTTTGTCTGGAGATAAACTTTTGTGGAATTTATACTAAGTTAAGGTATTATTCCCGTCAGATACGGTACAACAGTATATAATTTTGCGGAGTAATTAGTGGCGTATTTTTACGTCAGGTACGGATACTGCAAAGTACTTTTGCGAGCTTACGTTTTCTTAATATTCTGACCCAATTATCGTGTTAACATAGCTAAAGATACTAACTAAAACATAGCAAAAGAGAAAAGGGAAGCATTGACATTATCATTTTCATACCTTACGCTGCATTTAAGAGTGAGATTCAACGTAAACTGCGAAAAAATACTGTTGTATCGGGAACGCCAGACGCAACGCGCGACTGAACGTGAAACTCCGTTGGTCATCGGAAAGAGCGGGACAGACTGTTCGAAAATGGGACTCCCAGAGTGGAGGATATTTGAAATATATATGTTGAACGCAATTTTAACAGTATTCGTGAAGTACGTGCTCATCTCTCTAAACTCATCAGTTCACATTCTCACTAGAATTAGACCACTTGTTTACATCGGCTGGGCGTAGAAGAGTTGAGAAAGCAGTAAGGCTGCGATAGGTTTTAATTAATCCAACGAATTATTAATTAATTACTTATTTTGTCAATAATTCAAAGTTTCGTGATTGGTGAAACACTTCAGTTGACATAGATGTGATACCTAAGTTTGTCTCTGCGTATTGTCTCATACGTTTGCGATGATCGCGCGATTGTATATGGAGCGAGGGAAGGGCTGGGCTCCCCCTACGCATCCGTGGTATCGGCGGTGGGTCACTGGTGATATGGAATCCAGGTGCAGAGTCGTTCTTTCTCGCCCGTTCGTCGCCGCCAGAAGGACCACAGCGGGCTCTGTTCTTTGTGTACTTCGTCATTTCCATGCGCGATTTTTCGCCCGCGGCCGGTGGGGAGTGGTCTAAGGTTATGTTTTCGGTGACGGAGAGGGATCAGAGATAAAATTCGGAATATTTTGTGCCGTTGGCAGATCGTCGTTACCTCTCCTGGGGTTTAGAACGATCTCCTTGGAGTAGTTAGTGGCGTAGTACGATATTTTTGGTACCTGTCTCATTTAAAAATCATTTATTGATCCACGAGTTATAAAAACTTGCCTCATTCCAGAATATTTGAAATATTATTTTACGTACTCTTCTTTAGTTTTTTTTCAATGATCTTTGTGTAGAAGAACTTCAGATATGTTTATTTATCTTACCACAACAAAAGNCATTTATTGATCCACGAGTTATAAAAACTTGCCTCATTCCAGAATATTTGAAATATTATTTTACGTATTTTACGTACTCTTCTTTAGTTTTTTTTCAATGATCTTTGTGTAGAAGAACTTCAGATATGTTTATTTATCTTACCACAACAAAAGATGCATTAGAAAAAAGAAACCTGAAAATTATTACAGTAATTAATTGGAGCCATCAGGATGCTTCTTAGACTTTTCGCATTCTAATATTGCTGACAGAGCTTTGACTCATCTTGGGATGCCGTATGTCTTCGAAAAACATACACACTCTTATCTTTGTATGAAATTTTGCTTTAGAGTTCACTAACCATTAATCATACAGTAGTATAATAGTAATAAAAATATCATCACAATTCTCGTGTTTTACTCTACGCGATGCCAAGTTCTAATGTATTGAACACATCTTTTTTATAACTATGGTGTAAAATAGTCACGGAATATTTACATATCGCGGGTAAGCTGTGTCCTTCAAAAGTTTTTTTATCTGAAATACTTGTGAATTACCGAAAGAAAAAAATGAACCACAATAATTTTTACTTCAGATTTAATATAAACTTCAAAACATCTTTACACACGAGGCATATGGTTACAAATTAATTGTGCATGTTTGCTCGTGATTTAAAGAACATGTACACTTTGTTTATTTAGGGTGTGCAATGTGTGCCTAATGCACTGCGACCAGTGTTTGATCTCTTGTAAGTTGAAATGAGTGAATGTTACGGAGGAATGAAATGGAAGCACCCCGAAAACTTGCAGCGAAGCCCGCTTCATCCACTACCGCGAATCCTCCTTGGATGAGACTGAGTTTGAATTAGCGTCACCAGAGGTAGATAGTACGCTTGGCACTACGCCACGTGTCTTGTCGAATATGCATCTGATACTTTTAGTGCATCGACCTCAAATGCCTCGAAGTAGAATTGCCGTGAAGATTTCTGAGATTTCGTCGCAATGTGTAGTACTGAAGATGGACTTGGTTAACTAACTACTAAATTAGTGGTATGATAGCGGTTTTCGTGACGAAGTACCGAATGGACTGCACTTACGGGTGATTTAACGAGGTATTATTGTTCGTATGGAGCTTCGATATTCTCTTTTGATGCGCTGAAATCTGTGTCCTACTTATTATTTATCTTTTAAGAACAAGTTAATTCATGTTTTGATTTTATGCCGTTTGTATTTATTTTGGGTTTCTTTCCGCTTGTTGCAATGCTTTCTCGTGTCATAAATATACATTTTTAAAAGGCGATAATTTACGATGTTTCTTATGTCATAAGGAGAAATTCACTTCGAGAGTTCGAAAACAGATTGGTTTCTATATTTTATGTATGAAACAAATTTAGCTTCGTAAACAATTTAGTCTAACGCATATCTCTTCTTTTTTTGATGTATACATTTGATTGGGTTTCTCGCATGATAGGTTCATTTCTATATGCGTATTATTTATTGTTTACTTCAGACGTTTTTACTCTTTATTCAAGTTAGTCTTTTTCTTTATTTTCTTGAATTCTCATTCTTTCCTTGGGACGCTTTTTCATTTTGAAGTATATATTTCGTAATCAGAAACAAAAAGGCAATTTTCTTGATTGCTTTTTATAAATAAATGCACATTTACATGCGAAAACAGTGGCGATATGTTAAATAGTGTCGTTATCGTTAACGACAAAATTATGAAAACCTTAACTCCTTAATACCTGCTAATTATGAAATTTCGAACCCCCCCCCCAAAGAAAAGATATATTAATTTACAACTTTTACTTATAGAAATCGAAATAACTCAAATAGTTAATAAAGTAAAAATATCAAAAAATCACATTTCATACGACCTGTTTAAAATTCGAATTTCTCACAATCCTTTTTCAGTAAGCCTCTACAGTTCAATTGGAACTTACTGTCAAAATTTTAAGATTTGTCTCGATTCAACGCCTACAGGGAATTATAAATGTGTCAGTCATTCAGGACAGCACACCAAATACTTCCTCCGCTTTTCACTCGTTAAAAGTAAAACATTTAAAATTCCAGCAATTTGCTTTTACTTATTTAATTGAGCAATATTTATACACAAAAATTAAGTTGATAACCTTTTAGTTTATGGGATATAGGGAAAATCATTTATCATGCTGTTACCGCGAACGATGTAAACATGTAATCATTTCTACCCTTTCGCAGCCGTGAAAAAATATCGAAAAACCAAAGACCAATTTTTAGATATTCAAATTTACACTTTTTAAATTAAAAAACCAGGTATCAATTCGTTTTTAGAATATTGTAAAAATAGCAAAAATCGAAAATTCGCATTTTACCGTATTTTATCCTCATCAAATTAAAAATTTGAAAAAGCCTTTCTTAGTGGGTGGGATCGTTACCAAAGGCACATAATGTTTAAATTTCATGTTTCTAGTTTGTTCTTAACACTCCGCGTTGATAAGTCAGTCAGGACAACACAATTTATGTATAGAGATTTCTTTCTTTCTCGATGTTCTTTAACAAACTGTGAAAAAATTGTTTTGCTATAATCGTGTATCAGTTACGACCTGCACGCAAACCCCTACAAAATATTCCGGTTTTGTGGCTCGCTCTGCCTTTCATGGAAACAGTAATTTCCATGAAAAGGCGGTCTTGACCCCATTCTCTGCTTGACCCCTATAAATGGGACGTTTTGCTCTATTATGTACAGCAATATCTCTTACCCTTGAGTCATCTTCGCGGAAACCTGCGAATAGGGCAGATGAGGTCAAGAAGGTATCATCTCTTTCCGGGAACTATCATTCTATCTCAGAGGCGGCTAGCGATTTGCCATTCGACGAATCCTACGGCCAACCGCGGGCAACTACGTATAGTGTAGATTCTTTTACATCGTTTACATATATTATGTACAGTAATGGTGCCAAATAACTTCCCTGTGGAATGCCTTTATCCATTTTGATGTCACTAGTTCTCAATTTTAACTGTGTATGATCTTTCACTTAGATAACTCTTAAATAATTTTAAACGTTCCCTCTTATACCTATTTTTTCTAAAGTTTCCTCCAATTTCTCATGATCAATCATATCATATGCTTTTGACATATCTATGGATAACATAATAAGCTCACATTTATCTAGTCTTGTATATATTAAATTTGCAAATTTTTCTAAGAGATTTATTGTACTTTTGTTAGTTTGATATGCGAATTGTTGACTATAATAATTTTGAATTTATCTATGTAATTTGTTAATTTAATCGAAATATATTTTTCAAAAATATTTCCTATTGAATTTAAAATCGAAATTGGTCTATAGTTATCATAATTTAGAAAAGAACCTCCTTTATGAATTGGTCTTATAATTGTCTGCTTAAGATTACTTGGAAATTCTCCTGATTGTATACTTTTATTCATTATAATTATTAGTTGAATTAGTATGTTTGCATTTTCTTTTATATGTTCCAATTTTTATATAATCTGTTCCTGACGCTTTGTTACTGTCCATTTTCAAAATGATACTTTTTATTTCCTCATTATCTACTTCTGGTAGGTAAAAAGAGTTGCTTAATGAAATATTTTTGTTGAATGTAAAGATTTTTGTATCACTTACGTGATATCAATTTGAGTTTTGAAATTATGTACTAAATTGCTACTTATATTTTTAATACTATTAGTCCTGCCTTATTTTTCTATTATAATTGTGTCCACTGATTCTTTATCCTTATAGTCCAATAATGCATTAATTGTTTACCATGTTTTTTTGTTTAGTTACATCATTGAAATTAAATGTACGGCCTGTATTGCCCATAAAAGCATGCCCACAATACAGACCATACATTTATTTTCAATGATGTAACTATTCTGGACCAAGAACCAGTATATAAAAAAAGATTGGTAAAAGAAATGATTTACATTGTGAAAGACAAAAGAAACTCTGTAAATTCGAAAACAGATGTAGAGCACCTTAGTTCTATGTATATCAATATAATCAATAGGTAATAATTTTATACTAATTATTATTATTATTATTATATCTTTTGTTTATTTTTTATATATTTTATTTTCTTTTTACTTTCTTCAATTGTTTACTCTTATTATTAATGTCATGTGTATGTACATTATTATTAGTGTTGGATTATTTCTATATGTATAATCAATGTATGTTAATATGAAGTTGAGATTACAATGTTGGTATTGACAAATTATGAACTAGTACAGTATATGTGGTAACGATTGCCTGTAAACAAGCCCACATGGTGTTTGTAGTTAATAATGTTTGTGTCATATTTTGTGTTAAGGGAAAGGAATATGAGATGTAAGGAAATGTGTAAAAATGATTTCTAAGAAGTTACAGTAAGAATACTTTACAAGGTATGTTACAAGAAATGTATAGATAATTGTGTACAATTGTTGTTGTATAGTTGACCATAAATCTTGTGATTCTTATTATTCCTTTTAGCCCTGATGAAGGAATTATATAAATCCGAAACCTTGGCAAGTGAGATGTGATTTGATTGCAACATATAACCTTACCTCAATAATCTCCTATACACAGTATATTGTGTTGTATTTTGTTTGTACAAATCTGTTTCACCAATGTTGTGGAAGTACCAGGAAACTAAGAACAAAAGGGATAATAATAATAACAATAATAATGATAATGATTGTATTTACTCTCCTAAAAACAAATAGCTTGATTGATCACGAAGTAATAAATAAAAAGAAAAAAATTGAGGAAAATAAAAGAGAGGTTGATGGAATTAATATAACCATTCACATTGCCTCTTGCAGATATATCTTCGCTTCACCTACAAATATCTTTGTTTTGTTGTATATTCACTACTATATATTTAAGTATCCTATAACGATTTACAATATATTCGATAAATGTCATGGCGAGGCGCAGTTGATCGAGATACTTATCCGCTTCTCTCACATAACCGAGCACAAAACAATCTATATGGCTGCTCTTGCTATACGAAAGCGAAACGTGGACTATGCATACCACCTTCTCTAGTTATTTGAAGGTTGTCGAGTTCCGCCCTTATCGTGTATATTGTTTTTCTCCGTACATTTTCTGTTGGTTTATTCAATGGTTTCCTGAATTGTAAGATTTAGTACTTTACATGATAGTCTACTATGACTTCAGTGGAGAAAAAGGATATATGACCTAGTGAAGTGATGAGTAATTGCAATAAAAATTGCTCGATTTTTTGTTTTCGTTGACTTCCTTAGTGTCGTCGGGCAGGGGTAAGATATTGACTTCCAATACCACTTTGGCATCCTGGGATCCATCGCGCGATCGGTGGAGAGGCACTCTGTGTCCCGTCTCGGTTGGTCTTCACCCCGCTGTGGCGCTCCCTTCCGATCTTACTCCCCTCCTGAGCTCCCCGAGGCTCCCCGAGGCTCCCTGTGCGGACCAGCTAGCTACCAGTCCCCCTGCCGCGCCCTGGTCTCGTCGGTCGCTCGCTCGGGCACACAGGAAACGCCCCTAGGGCGGTTAAGACCAGGCGTCTGCGATCGCTGTAGCTGCCGCTGCAGCCTGCATGGGCTTCGGCACTGGATACCCGCCAAGATGTGTCGGCGAGTTCACTCGGGGGTGAGGGTGTAAGAAGCCGCGGAAAGAAACGTCTAGTAGCGTCAGGCGATTATACGCTGCTTCTTTATAGAAGTGCGTGGTTACGGAGTCTCAAGTACGTTCGGAGCTGTCCGAGTCAAATGGAGAAAATGAAAGAATTTCGCCAGTTTTCTTCTTTTTTTTCGCGGAAATGTGCACGATTCAGTGTTCAAATAATTTGAAATGATCCTTTTTAGATGCATGGATCGTCTTAGATGCCATGTGTACTCACCCTTTTCAATCACGTATGTGTACTGTACGCTAAGTATTTATTTCCTTTGTTCCGTTTTGAACTGTTGGGTTATTTCCCTTTTTTGTTCGGTAATAGAACGATTCAGAGCTGCGAACTCAGATTTGTCGGTAGTGTGACAGATTAATCTGTAGTGTCATCACATATTCCAGATATACGCCCTATTATCTCAGAAAATCTTTTTCAAAAATAATTCTTCGCTGAGAATTTAGGAAATCTATTTGTGAAAAAAGTAAGAGTATTATGTATAAGAAGGCGTAGAGTAGCGAAAGAACGGAAGCAGATGAATGCTCGGTCCAGCGAGTCGCCTTCCCCGTATTGTTTTCTTTTTCGATTTTAACTTTAATTATATGACTTGTGGAAGTGCTACCGAATGTCAGGTCTGAGTTTACAATAAAAAAAAACTATAAACTGATTTTCACAATCCAGACTGTCTTGCGTTAAACTCAGTACCTCAGGTGTCTTTATTTGTAATCACTCACTCAACAACGAATATATGATGATTATATCAATTAATGATTGTAAATTAACACCATTTTATGTTCACAAAAAATCACATAATTGAGTTCATGATCCTCGATAGTTCGGAACCACTTACGATCATATTAGGTCAGAATTTGTTAGACATGGTATCACAGACGGTGCTAGTTACAATGAAAGACTCTCCTATAGTCCTTGTTGTTGAGCAACATGTTCTTATTGTGATTTCAACTTGAAAAACATACCTCACCGGCCATTTAAATGAGATAATTGCAATTATAATTGGTGTAATACATGACGTCTAATGGAAAAAAAAGTTATTTACAGAAAAGACCAAATTTGAAATCAAGAAAGAGACGAAGTTTACTTTGATTTGTAGTTAATTTTCCGTAGTACTTTGTACATCACTTTTATCTACATGTCACCAGACATTACAAAAACATATTTCACTTTTTCCGATGNCATGTTTTTACATGCTCTTATGCATTTCAAACGAATCAAGCGAGTTCTTGAGAATTGTTTGTACTATAATATTAACTGATAGATACAAATTCAATCATGCTTTTTTTTCATTATTATTCATGTTGTGTTTTTAGATAATTATAAAGGAAACTTGTTTATTATCACAGATGTATAATTGTTTTCTTTATTTTTATAAATAAATATAAAGAAAATAATTATACATCTCAGTGATCTGACTAACCTGGGGTGCTGGTTCCACTTTAAATGAACATACGTGTCTTCACCGGCCTCGGGATTTATATTTTTCTTGTATTCGTCTTATAACTATGTCAGTATAGATGAAATTTCCGAACGGAGTTGTGTGTTTGTGTGAAAGCTAATTTTTCGCTCTGATTTTAAATTCAGTGCAGTGAATGGAATATAATTTTTCACGACTTCTGTGTGTAAATATGAAAGGGGATATTGACATGTTTGTTGCCAACATCTTAATTTTTCGAACCTTTTCTCGAGTAATGAAGGAGTGGTGTGCTAGAGGATGAAAGTTTGGAAAAGAGGTTTAAAAGAAGACTTGTGTGGTGGGAAAACAATTATGGATCTACATTGAGAAATGTGATGTGAATCCAAAAATCGAATCGAAGTTGGAAACTAGTGTTCATGATAATAGAAGAATTGTCCAAGCAAATCGACATTCTGTCTTACACGTTTCACATAATTTTATAGTTGAACGTGCAACATCTGTTGTACAGAATACGACTGTTACGTCAACTCATGCCTTCACCTAGGACCGAAAAGGAGTGATTAACGAAGCAGAAGTCCTTATGACACAATGAAATTTTTTAGAACAACAATTAAAAGTAGTGCATTGCTCGGATTGATAATGAAGGGCAATTTTACACTACTGGGATTACTTTCTCATATGGACCGCTTGGGTTAATTTATATGAATGAAAGTTCGAGTATATTGAGCTCGAGTATTGGACGTGGCAAGACAGTTGCAAAGAAGGAAGTTGAGGGTGCGCAAGGCTAGGGAGAATCCAAACGCGTGCGGAAGGTGCGTAGGTGGTGATCACCACGCCAATAAAATTATGAGCAACAAACCAACGACTTTTAATTTATCATTTTTTGATAATGTTGCGAATACCCCACAACTACCAAGTCACTCAATCAGTTAAATAACTATGGAAATCCCGCATGTTCCCTACCCAATATTAACTGTCACTAACACCGCGACCGATGAGACATCGTAACACTCATCTTTTTGAGCGGCAAAAAGATATCGTATGAACATTTTTGACAAAGCGTTTTCCTTTGGATAAGGCAAAATAAAACTATCAGACTGTTTTAAATATACTAATGCATCAAAATATATGGCTATCAGGCTGTCGGCTGTCCTAAATTGTGTCACCGTGAGTCAATCCTCCCGCCACACACAGTTTAACCCTTCCTTCACACAGATAGATTTACTCTCTTCTAAATCCTATTTATGTGACGGCACAGTCTGTTACGAGAGTTTAGCATGCTTAAGTCTTTTGGAACAGAAGAAATGGAAACGAAGTTCGGGGAGGATCATATTTTAATATTGTGAACCAATAATAATACTTCTAATATATTACGTTTCATGTTGCTGACGAGTGCAATATCGGATCACGTTGCACCTTCTTAACAGCTAAAATTCTAACCTCGAGATATCAGTGTTTTATAAGGTTTGTTGAAGTTGTTCTTCGGTAGAAGTGGTGAAGGTAGCCAAATATTGGGAACAAGGTCTCGGTTTGTACCACTTCTTGAACAGAATTCTGTTGGTTCACTTTTTTGACATGCATGTTAAAACATGACACTCATTAAATTAGCGAGACGCATTTAAGGTATTCATAGATTAACGGTAAGTCTTAAAAAATTAAGCATTACGACCTTATTAAACCTAATGTCACATATGGGATAAGTTTTTCCCAGGATAGTCCATTACAAAAGTTTTCTAAATTTATCTTGAGTATACTTGATGAATTATCTTGAATTTACCTTGAAATGGATTAAATGAGCTCAATCATACTGCAATTAATAGTTAATATTTCTTAAACAAATATAGAAACAATGTTCTCGATAGTTCTATGAAATTGATTTCATAGGACATAATATCATTGTTTACTTGTTTTCCCAATGATTTATGTCTAAAAGGAATAATGTCATATTGGACAAGTATTCAATATCTTTGCACAATTCCAGAAAAACAATTGGAAATACTCGTACCGATACGATTATTATTGCAGTCTACATGTTTTACGTTTGATCAAAAAAATTACAATCAGGCCGAGGGATGTCCAGTGTGGAGTCCAATAAATCCAATTATATCTCAATTTGTAAGTGATTTAGAAAAACTAATATTTACACCTGTACTTTATGCCATATACGTAGATGTTTTGTGTAGTGCCAGAAAATGAAATACGAAGCATTTTAGATACATTTAATAGTTTTCCATCCTAGGATAAAATGCACATAAGAAATGGAAAATAATAATAATAAACCAAATTCTCTTGATGTATCAACGAATCGTGAGAATAAAAAACTATTTTTAGGTTAATACAGGAAGGACATTTATTCGGGACACGTGTTAAATATTTACTGAGTATACTTGAGCACAAAAGAGAGCCACGATATATAACAGATAAAACACTACTACTTTCGGTTCTACAACATCGAAGGGAGAATTTACAAATGTACGTAACATACTTTTAGCTAACTACTATCCCTTAATACTTGTTAATAAAAATATTAATAAAATATTGTATTACCTTCAAAACAGGAAACAACAAACGCAGCCTCAACAAGATGAAATGATTGATGCTGTATTTTCTTTTAAGTAGTATATAACATCTTGTCTAAAAGGGTTACTAAAGTCTGAAACAGTGGAATTGATTTCAACATTTCAAAATAAAAGAAATAATCTGGTATCGAAAGAGAAAGAAAAGAAATATCATATAGAAACTAATAATGTAGTATACGAAATAAAATGCGAAGATTGTGATGCTAGCTATGTAGGTCAAACAGAGAGAAGTTTAAAAACTAGAATCCAGGAGCACAAACGAAATTTTAAATCAGTTGAACAAACTAGTAACCTCGCATTGTATTAGTAATTACTTGATGAATTGGGATAACACATTTGTATTGGACAAAGAAGTTAATATTTACAAATGTAGCATATCAGAAATGGTATTTATAAAAGGTACAAGCGGGAGTTCTTCAATTCTGTTATGTTTCTTGTTATAATTTGCTAGAAGTGATGACGACTTTAACCTAAAGGCGAAACGTTGTGTTCTTCAAAACACAGAATGTTATTCGTCCATAATAAGGTCGTAAGTCTTAAATTATTTATTTTGATTATATTATGGACGTTAATAGTTGTAGAATTTGTATTTCTTTAATATATTTTCGATGCTTGCTTAATTTATAGATTTGTTTATTTGAAAACTGTAGGGGGTCAGTGATTTTGATTTAGAAATTTTTTTAAATTTATTTGGGACATGGAATTTTCTATGTACGTTAATTTATCTGTCTTCAAGTACACTGAGCTCGGAACGCTCAAGTCTTGATCGCATTTGTGTTGACCAACATGTGTATCATTTTGCCGGCATTTTTAAATTACGAGTAAAAACTTGGTATCGTGGTTTTTCTAATTGTCAATGTATTATTCGAAAGATTACAAAGCTTTACTTCACCTACTACTAACTTACCTACACCCGCTGATATAAGCTGAATGGTTCTCACTAGATATATAGGAAGTGGTACGACGAAACAACTACAATTTGAGAGCTCTAATTTTTGACTTTTCAGTTCTCTCTCTCTCATCATTTGGAGAGACGTGTTTGGAATATTCGCAGATATCATATTAGGGTCATGTCACGTAGTGGGTCTCTTACCGCGACGCATGTGCTGTCCCGTGCCTGAAGGGTGACGCTCGGCTTGTGCTGGGCGCCAACTACTTTTCCCACGAGAAAGCGTTCGCGAGGTCGTGAGAGCGCAAAAATCGCCCACTGTTCAAGTCTGAGGCATTTGATCTTGGTGCGCGACCACCTTTTAGCTTCTCCGTTACCTATACTACATGAGGCGCAGGTCTTGGATGATGTGAATCGAGTTAGTTCCTTCATCGGAGTTCAACAATTCCAATTCTGGTTTTTCAACATGTCAAATCAAACCTCTTGGATGGTACTATAACGGAGATAGATCCTCGAAAGTCTTTGAATGCCCTGCTAACTTTTTAGATTGAGTTTCGCGTCACTTGAACCCTCTCCATTGCTTAATTTCTCGCGTTGTGTTTGTGTTGTTAACGTTCTTTTTCCATGCATTTCTCCCACATTTTCATCCTTCCATTTATTCGAACTTTTTCTCTGCCCTGTCCGCAGATTTCTTCTTGAACGTGATAGCCTCTGAGTTGAGGTAGAGAAGTCTCCTAGGGTAGAAGTGTGCCAGTTTGATTCCATACTGCTCTTCAAGTGGTGAAGATAGTAGTATCTGAGGATCCGTGTGAATTAGTGTATGAAGAACACGTATGTTCCATTCCTAATTGTATATAATGGCAAATACACGAAAAACATAGTTTTTTTTCTTTCAATTGTTCTTTGTTTTCGGAGTTGCTGAATCAGAATTTCAACTTTGCTACCTCGTAAAGCTTGTACGTTTTGAGAAAAAATCCAGAAACTTCGAAAAATTGCCCTTTCTTAGTTTTTTTGTTTATAATTCGAAACGCACACGCTTCTAGAGAAAATTATTCGTGTGCAAAAATAATGTGCATTAAATTTCCTACTAATTTGGTCTAACCGGATCTTTTGTCGGATGAACAGAGACGTGTTAACTAACGCCTAAACACGAAAATTACTTTTGACTTAATTTGTAGTAAATGAAGTGTAATTTCGTCGATGTCGGGTAGTATAATCTAAAAGTGTCTGATTTAGGAGTTACAAGCAAAAAGCAAAATAAAAACCATTTTCGGGACCATTTTGAAATTTTTGTAAAAATTCGCTGCGCTCTAGCACGATATTTGTTCATCAAACAAAATATCCGTAAAGACCTAATTTGTAGGAAATTTAATGCACATTAATTTTGCCTACTTGTCCCTAGAAGCGTGTACGTTTCGAGTTATAAACAAAAAATAAAAGACTTTTTTGAAATTTTCTAAAAACGCATAAAATTTAGTAGATGGGAAAGATGAAATTCAGATTCAGCACCTCCGAGAACATAAGGAAAAATTGAAAAAAAACTTCCTCGCCGAACTACCGATGGCGCACGTGGTAGTGTTGTCGCTCTTCACCAAGTCATCCCGGGTTCAATTCCCGATGGGGCCAGAAAATTTGTAGCTTTTCACGTTAATGTCCCAGTTCATATAGTTGTGACTACTGAAAAGCCAACTTTCCTACCTCTATCCAGCTCTTCCTAGTATCAATAACTAACCACTTCTACTAACCTTTCCACGTGGACCTACTAACAATGACCTACCACCCAACTCCTACATCCTATCGCTCCATGTAGATAAGCTTCGAGAGCACGCTACATTTCCCATTTACAAATACAACAATAATTTAAAAAACTACCATATTCCTGGGCTATACGGAGCAACTTTCTTTATTGACCGTCGTTTTTCTTGATCGTTTCTCACCTCATTTCAGGAGTATTGTACCTTTCTCGCAAGAGTTACATTGTTGTACGCCGCTCACAAGAGCATCGTAGTTGAAGTTTTTATTTACGAGAAACAACTTCTCTCAACATCAGGATGATCAATCGCAGAGCTTCTTGTAATACATCTATTTCTTCTTTGGCTGTCCCTTCTCTCGCTAAATTACATAATAAAAAATAACGGAATTTTGAAAGTGATGAATTTGGAAACTCCCCTCAAACATTCACAATCCATAGATGTTAAAACACAAGAATGAGGTTACATTTGGTCCTAGGAGCCTCTATCCATCGCGGTTTAAAAACACAGCAGTAAATTCTTCATAATTCAATGTCAAATTTCCGCCCTGCTTTTCTTTCCTTTCATCTAAAACTCGGTCAACGTAATCCGAAGAGAGCAAGAATCGGTTCATTTTCTATGTGGCTGATGAAGGAGTCGAAGAAACCCTGCCGGTCAGAAGGATAATGCCGAGAGATACCCCAATGCCGACCCTTCGGGTTATCTCGGTTGGGAGAAGGCAGGGAAGAGTAATTCATTGAACTTTCATAACTTTCATTTCCTTCTAGGTAAGTCCTAGTAGAAGATGCTAAACAAGTAAACATTGATTTCACAAAACTAAGTTACGGCTCAAAATGAGGGGAAAAATAGTCATTCTAAATTTCATGGTGTTATTCACGCATCTCAATAAATTCACATGCAAATCTTATATAAATTTGATTAATTCGTTATATCTTATTGAAAACAATCATATCAGGTTATATCACCGCTACTTCAACTTAGTAATATTTTTGGTGATAATTAATCTGATAATAGTGCATTTATTGATATTTTATATCACTTGTAGTTTGTAAGAAACGTGACACTTACTTCCCCTTTTCAACAAGGAAGATCTTTTAGAATGAGGTGCTCTGGTATCAAAAGTGAAACCTGACTATGCTCCTGAACACTAACCTCACTTTCGAGTCCTAGAATTGGCATGAACTGGAGTCGAATTGCAATTTTGTCATCGGTTTGCGACTCTATTGTGGATGTTGGACTCGACTCCCGGTCCGACAGCGATCAATGGTATCGGGTGGAATTGAATCGGAGTCTTTAATGCGACTTGTCTCGATATTTGCCGTTAAGAAAAGTTGTTCAGGAACTGATAACGAGTGTGACACCCCTGATTCCGGTGAAACTTATCATTTAATACATTTATCTATTGGTTTCTACGGTGAAGTTAGAGAAAATAAATCAACTGGATTTTTTTTGTCGTTTAATACCCATTTAGACCCTGAACACTTTTATAGCACTACTGAGTACGTTCAAGTTTACACTAATCGAGTGTTCCGTGATATGTCTTTGGTTGATTTTATTTATCTGATGCTGGTCGTTTTCTTGTTTTAACGTAAGTTTCTCAATTGGTATATTTTGTGTTGCAGGACCTGCGGGTAAACGTCGGAAAGACCCGCTAGATCAGGACACCGCTGATGTAGCAGCGCACAGCTGGGTAAGCATTTTGACAATTAGTTTGTAGTGTTTTGAAGGGTCTTGTTGATGTTCTTTTACTTCTATTTTACTCTTAGATGTATATTTTGCTCTTCGTCAAAGAAATTTTGCAATCAATACTGTTTGATTGCGACAGATTTCCAACTTTAAATAGAAGTGGGTAGTATTCCTACCTTCATTAGTTCGTAATTAGAACTATTCTTAAGTTATTGTGAACAAGTTGTGTTCATTCTCGTGTTCAATTGTGAAAGTGAGTTGGTAGGGATAATTTTTTGCACACATGATTCTTATAGAATATACTCAAATGTAACAGCTTTGATTAGTCCAGTGACAACAAAGTTGCGACGGAGAAAGGTTGAACTCGAATGTTTTGTAACTTTTGACATGTGATGGTGTAGTATTATGTCACTTCCTATGAAGTTTCAAAAAATCTTCGGATTGTCGAGTTTTTTTATAATATCATGTATATAAGCCTATGACTATTCTTCGTGTGCATTGTCTCGAGATTAAAATATTTTAACGCTTCGGAAATACATGTTTCATAAGAACCTCAATTAATTAAGTAGAGTATAAGTCGAATCCGATCAAGCTCGTCGATATCGAAATCAAGCTAGACGCCTTTCCGATGTTCAGGTGATGTCCCCTTCGTCTCGTACGAAAAAATAATCGAAATATGTCAGTTTTCGATACAAAATTTATTGTTGCCGTTTTGTGGTAAAGGATTCATGTATTTTCATTTTGAAAACTGATTTTGTTCTTTTTTGAACGTATAAAATTTGAAACAGGCAATATTTTTTCTTTTTACCTTTCCTCGTTTAATAAATTTATTTGTTTAAATTAAATGAATTTTGGAGAAGCCCGGTAATAGTGCCCGTACCGAAATTTACATGAATCGGAATATCAAACGTCTGAATCGGAAGTCAAATGACATCGTAATTCGAAATTTTGTGCGTGGTTTAACGGTTGTGGCGCATTCGGATGCATTGAATGGACAGTCCCACAACCCCATTCCACGAGACTTCAAAACTATTTAACATTGCAGGTGTACCAAGCGGAAGGAAGAAATTGTTGTTAGGTACGTCCTAATGCCACCAGCGTTTTCAATTATTTGACATTATTCTGGATATCTAATGACAATAATATGGTGTGCTGGTAAATTGGGTTGCTATTAATCTATTTTTTTACGTTAGGAATCCTTTCTACATAGTACACATAAGGTGACGTTAAAATGCCTCAGGGCCAGACATTTCGGTATACAAATAAATATTTAACATGTTGTTTTTGTCTTATCTTAGTATTACAAAGAGTTAAAACGCAACATAAGAATTTCCATTCGAACCCGGGGTAGGACGCTACTATTAAATAAGCCTAATTCAATAATCACTTTAAAATTCAGTATGTCCTCAATAACTTTCCCAGAGGAAGCTTTCTCCTGATCCAAAATAAAAATTGATTTTATTCGATTTCATTACAAGAATGTTGTTTAAAATAAATGTTAAATTAAAATATTGATATAATTGATAGCCTTTTTCTCGCGCAATTTTTATTCAAATCTCCTTCTACGATAATATGTTTCATGTCAATTTTGAACTATTGATGGGTGTTTCGTGGACATGAACGTAGTGAGGTGTTTTGATTCGGCACCTAACTCTGTAACACGGAGCGGGTTATTTTTTTAATTTTTTTCAAAACAAAACAGCGTTTTTATCAATCGGCCAATTGATTTCTTCGCGGCGTTTGTCTATACTTTGATTGGTAACTCAACTTTAAAAAGAGAGAAAATGCCATCTAGGGAGCGGTACGTCGTAGAAGTGTGATTCAAATTGTATTTTATTCGTCTGTGTCTTGCGAGAAAAATGAGACGTCTCTTAATAATGTAAGATTGTTAATTTTATAGCAATATCTACTAGTTTTTTTGAACTTGAGAATAAAGGAAAATATGACTACAACAGATAAGGAAAGGTGGGAATACCTGTTAGTGCTCCTCCAGTGGGTAATTTCCTCGACACAGGTAAAGGAATGTGGGATTTTCTCACATATTTTGTCGTGTGGGGTATTCTTTTGGGCTGTGGGTTTTTGTCACAGGTCCGGAAGGGACGGGAAAGTCTGACCATGACTGGCCGCGGGGAAGAGATAGATCATTCCCGTGCTTTCTCTGGGGGGTTTGGCTCACCCCCGAAAAATTGTTAAAAAGTTCATACAAAATAATGGATTTTAAGACGATTTGAAATTATTCCAACTCATTTTATGTGTTCCTGTTTAAATAACTTCCTAACTGTTCATTGGAATTTTGGTTTATGGTATACGGACGAAGAATAAATTTCATAGAGTAATATAGAAATAGTATTAGCTTGTTCCATTAATTAATGTTAAGAGAAAAAAGTTGTAAATTATGAGTCTTGTTAATAATAATTGAACACTACCTTAAGTGAATAGTTAAATTTAATATTGAAGTTAACCAACTGAATACAATGATCCGACTAAACTTTGTGATTTCCGCTTTTAGCTCTAAAATAAGAATATCAAGACGTAAAAAAATCGATGTCATAAGATTATCTTCTCATTATCTCTCGCTGACGCCACGCAGTCTCCGTTGCAGTGGTAAAATCGAGCAGTATTCTTTACTGTCGTGTTTAATTTCATCAAGCAGACACACAAAGGGTATCAGTTCTATTAATTAGGTGAATTTTTTTCGTATAATTGATGTTAAATAGCATATATTAGAAGTATGTTGAAATATCTATATACATGTGTACATAGCGTGGAAATTGCGCAGTTCGCAGAAGTTTTGCACCAAGTGTTTTAGTAAATGCTTCTGATGAATTAGTTCCTTCTGATCCATTAGTGGCAATTTTAGGGCGTCTACCAATAGATTTAGTTCTAGCACATTGTAAAATTAGAGGACAGATTTAAAATAATGATAAAGAACCTTTGGTAGCTCGAGGCTAGTGGGCTGGCTTTCTATGCGTTAGATTCCTGGTGGGGCCAGATCGTTACGAAATGTTGTGATAAATACTTTTTTAATCTACCAATTGTGGTCGATTATTTTAATATATTGAATATTGAAAGATATTAATGTGGGAGATACATGTTCGTGAAGTACAAATGATTATATTAACTATTTATTTCGAGGATAAATGTTGGTCAAATGCAAATTATTACTATAATTATTAATTTAGATATTATTGTTATACAGAAAATTTATATTATACGAAATATTTTCATTTAAAACAGCAAAAGAACTATGATTAAAATACTTTTTTACAAAATATTTTTTAATATACCTAATATTTAAATTGTGTAAATATTCTATAGCTTTGTACTGGTAATAATACAGTTTTCAATAGTTTCTTGACATTAATATCTTTAAATTATTATTTTTTAAATAGGTTTTTGCCTTGAAAAAGTTGGATTTTTGCGTTCTGAATTCGACTTTCTTAAAGTTGTACTAAAATCTTCCAATTAAAAAGTTTTCAAAAGCTAGTGAGTAAACTTTTTTTTTTTATCAAAGACAACATAAAATCCCGGAACTTGTAACCTCCTTTGAAGCAATGCATAATAATAATAATACTAATAATAATAATACTAATAATAATAATACTAATAATAATAATACTACGAATAATAATTTGCGGTGTGCACACAATGCTGATGGGGACTTGTAACCTTGAATGGTAGTAACTTCGAGAATTTTTTTGTTCACCACTCTAAAGTTTTGCTTACGAACTAAACACTGAAAATTTTAAGAAAATACTTATCATGCAATGTTGTAAAGGAAAGTTCACATTAGCAAAGCAATTTTTGAACACCGTTTATTGCTATCCCGTCAACCTTCTTCAAACTCCATGTCGAATTGCTGTGCCAGGACGGAGAGTGGGTTCTAGCTCAGACCCTCATTATTCCCTGGACTCTCTCTCTCCGGCCTGCTAATGCAGTTAGATTCTCCGGTCAATTTTCAGATTCTGACCCTCTGTTACCCCCTTTGACATAAACTTCAGGAAGTTCCCCTTTTTTCTATTAAAGAGTGAGAAGACTTCTCTGAATCCACTCGCAGAACTGCTTCTCCGACCTGAAAAGTGTACCAATGAAACTCAGGCTTCTTCGACGTTCAGTAGTCGAACAAGCTAACAGTTTGCGCTCGCTAAGAATCATATGTTTAGAGTTGGAATTATCCTTTACGGTTTCAACTTCGAAATCAAAATCTTATCTCTCAAGAAGAATTTGGATAAAGTGATGCTAGTACAGCGAACCTGGTATTAATCTCTGGCTTTTGACTGATGTCAAAACAAAGGGGTAGAATGTAAACCCTTGCTTAATGGATCCCTCCTGCACCCTTGAGGGTGGAACAATAGAGCGATTGAAACAGGCGATCGCTGCAATTCAGACACCAACCCAACTGAGCACCGATGCAATTTGGTCATTGTGGGGGTCTGTCTCTGACCATCGGTGCAACTAGGAAACTCGCAACCACAAGTGGGGTAGTGACATACAACCGAATCTTCCATGCCTCTTCGATTAATTAATTCGGGAAACGATTTTGTTTTTAATCTGAATTGATTCGGAGTGAAGTGACTTGTACATCTCTTATGCCGATATACTTAACATTTATGAATGTAAAGTATTAGTCGTTAGATGAACATTTTTTCATTAACACGAGAAAACTGTTTAGCAAATCAATTAAACTACTTATTAAATGTACTGCTTTACACTATTTATGTGCGAAAAAAAAACTGTCAAACTACATTTCGTGAAACATGATTCAATTATTCGCGCATTCATCATTACATTTAACTTGTGTGTCATACAATCAGTGGTTTCGAACAGTGTAGAGTTTTTCGAAAACTATTCCTTGAGATAATAACTGATATTAAATACATCGCACCGGCAAGTTACTGCGGAATTCTCAATTTATGGTGTGATAAGCTGGTGTTTATTTTAACAATTCCCGTTTTGCTAGATGTATAACTGTTTTACCAAGGAAGAACTGAGGGATTGTCTACGCAGTGATATATTTTCAGTTGTGCTTTTATATGAAAAAGAAAACCGTGTTCTACTTGACTGTCCGTTCAAGTTAACGATAAAGGATTCCTTTTAAGTTCGGTCAATTGCCGGGTCATGTCGCAGTTGACGGGTAATGACTCACATGATCGATTTTCGAATTATGTATAGAAAATTGTATGATGCACAAACAAACTTGACTATTAATATTTGTTGGTAAAACGTTGCTTCTCTTCTTTAAAAAATGCAATGCACTAATATACATGGTGCAGGTTAGAGATTTAAATAGTTAGTTTTCATTTCGAGACAAATTTTATCTGAATATATTAATTTATTCGAGTATTTTGGTGCCACTGACTTCTTGTTACCTCTCGAAAATGATTGGGAATATCTTAATTGCTACGCAAGGAACATATCAACCGATGAAACTTGGTTCTCGGTAATTTCTGGAAAAAAAAAGTTCGTTTGGAGACTGGAAGTACGTGACGCAATTGGTGCTCGAGAGAATTGTTCTATTCCCAGCCCACCGTAATTTTTATTTTTTCTTGCGGATTAAGTTTATTCATAAGTAATCTAAGGAACCAACATGTTTCCACACACATCAGATATCTCGAACGTGGGTTCTACGGTGGCTGCAACACTGAGGGAAATATTTGACTAAATCTCGGCTATGTTTATTAACAACAAATATCGTAGAATTCAGGGTTGGGATGAGTCCCAAGGATTGCAGGGGCACAACAGTTGGCTCGGCGGCACTGTAGAGCCATGAGCGACCCTTGCTTTCCCCCTCTACCGCTCCAACGCCCCCTATTCCATCCACTGTCCCTCCACCGCTTGCACCCCTCCGCCACCACCGCCGGTCATGCCCCACCCCGCGGTTGCTCGCGGCAACGCGCTGCTGTTGCTGTTGCTGTTGCTGTTGCTGCTGTTGCTGCTGTTGCTGCTGCTGCTGCTGCTGCTGCTGCTGCTGCTGCTGCTGCTGCTGCCGCCGCCGCCGCCGCCGCCGCCGCCGCCGTTGCTGCCGCCGTTGCTGCCGCCGTTGCTGCCGCCGCTGCCCGAGGCTGCGCCGCCTAGCGGTCCTCAACCTCTCTGGCGGCGACGTTGCCGCTTCGATCCCTCAGCATGGCGGCGGCGGCGGAAGCAGCAGGAGCAGGCGCTCGGCAGCACAATGGCAGTGAGTGCAGCAGCCGAGCCGACCTGCCCCAGGGCACAAGCTATTTTAAGTAGCGTTTAATACTGACTACTTTTATGGGTGGGCGATGATTGCTAATTTGTACAGCGGGAAATGTTGAGTTTGAAAACAATTTTTTAAACTTTTGGCAACGTTTGATTTAATTTGACAACTGCATTAAGTTTCACAGTGGTTTAATTAACCTCATCGTAAATTTCGTTTTATAATCCTATCAACCATTTTGGCTTATAGACTCGCGGTTGATTGTGAGAAGTGATTTTGACGTCGACCTCTCACTACTTTTGTCGAGAGGAGTTTTACAGGATTTCCATATATTACGTCTGAAAGTGGTGATAAATTATGTCATGACAATTGCCGACACGTCCCTTTGTTGAAATGATATATATTGCAGTTGTTAAAACACCTTAAATTATCCTGAATTTGTGTGAAGTGAGTGGGAATTAATTTTCAGTAAACCTAGTGATAGGTCCTCCCATATTTTTGTATTTTTTGTTAAGTTATGAGATACCTTTAATTTTACGTCCAGTTATTCTGTGGATAGGACCTCTTAATTTGATAATGAAATAATGTCAATTTTTATTAAGTTTTCCATTTTTCAACATACCTCGCAACCTACCGTTCAACTTTCATGGCTTTAATGAGTTTTACAATTAATAGAGATTTCTGATCATCCTAAGAGTTCCTGTCAGAGGAGGTATTAGAATTCGGAGGAAAAACATGTTCACGATTAGCTGTAAATTCTGAACGAATCAGTAATTTTACCTAATCCAATACATTTGTTGAAAGTTATGGCTTGTTATAAAAAAGTATATTTCGTTATAATTTTATTTGTTAACAAAACATATTTCGTATATTTTGATCTCATTTCCTAACCTTGCCTCGCGTTTAAGCCATTATTCATGGTTTTCAGAAATACAGTAAAACCTCCGCTGACGATACTGCGTTCCGGAGTCACATACGTGAGCCGAAAACATTGTTCGACGAAACGATATGTCCCACAGATTTCTATAGAAAACCTCTTAATTCGTTCTGTTTACCGCCCACTATTTAAAGATTAGTTTAATATAATGGTACATCGTACTCTTTATAAAATAATATAAACTCACCAAAGGCTTCGATGAATACATTCCAAATTGAGTGAAGGAGAACGGCAAGTAGAATGAAAAACTGGCTGTTTTTACACATATGCTGAAAATATATATTTCTTTTTGCACTATATAATATATAGATGTAATATCGATTTATTGAATTTAAACAAATTTACAGTCATGAATGTTCGCATTTAAAAAAAAATTAAAACTGATTGATCAAAAGTTTTCTTCTTTAATTCTATTAAATTCCTTCCCTTGCGGTTTCAAATATTCTCGCGGGAAATTTGAAATCTGTGTTCTTCTCCGTTCGCGCTGTTTGTTCATAATTGCTGCTTTATGTTAGCGTGCGCCTCCACTAAACCGGTTGTTTGTCGGATCCATCTATGACTTCCGGAAAACAGAAAATAATTTTCGATAGTCGAAATATTCTGAAGTTCAGTTAGTCGCTAGCTCAGGTATTACTGAAATATGAAATGTCATAGTCTTAGTGTCATGTAATAAATACTCATAGAATATTGTATCCTGTCCGGTATGGTTTACGGTGAAAGTTTAGAATTAGAATAATTTGACTTTTTTTTCTCGGCGGTAAAAATTAATTTTTTTCATTTAAGTTTAACGTGGACTGCGATCGAAGAATTTTATTTTTGAGTTTTTTTTGTAGGGGTGTCTTACATCAGTCTACCGGAATAATGAAGTTGCGTCTGTTACCTTGAAAGAAATGGACTAGTTTTCTTCGTCAATTCGTTTGCGAATAAGATTCCTTTTCCACTAAGAGGGATATTGACTTTATAAATGTCAATAATCCGCACTACACGCCAACATAATGCTATCCACCTCCCCTCCCACCCAGTCCGTCTTTTCCTACCATTGTACACTCACTCATATATTTTCAGAAAAGAATGCAATATGACTACGTAACACGAATCGCCAACTTCTACGAATTTAAGTAATATCCGAATAAATATTAATGGTATTCACGTAAGCGACTATTTGCTGTAAAAAGTCAAGGTAATAACACAAACTAAGACACTAGGTAATATTCGTTCCACGCACTCTATACAAATAAGAATGCCGTACTTAAACTCCACAGATCCACAGATTCCGGGTGCCTAATTAACTTTGGGCGTACTTAAAGTCGTCAGATCCTCAGGTAGAAGGATAACTTCACCATTAAACTCTACACTTCCTTGCGGATTAGGTGTACACCGGTCTACCTGTGCCCGTCCCATGTATCCCCAGACAATGGGACCGGTGGGCAGCTCTTTTCATAAACAAGTTGGCATTATCACAAAACAAAATTCTCCATAAAAATTGTGATGTTATAAAATAATTGAAATCGACACTTAAAATGATGAAAAATGATATCAAACACGACCTTACTGACATCAAATGCTCATTTGACTATTAGTCCAGTAATTAGGTGACGAGAACAAGCATGTCAAAAAGAGTTTTTTCCCTTTCAATATATTTTAGTTTTTCGCCTATAACTTTAAAACAACGCATTTTCAGAACAAAACATTCTTGAACAGAATAAATGTACATTAAAATTGTACATTAAATGTTCATTAAAGTGAATTGTATTGACGACGTAATTTGGCGTTAGATTTGTTTTTAATGGAATTCGAATATCCTGCTAATATAACGCAAGATTCCCTTATCATTTTCTTTATGGACGATGGCTACGTAAGAACATTGGCTACACTGTGTACAACTTCTTTACCAACATTAAGCCAATAAATAAATTAACTAATAAACTTATTGTCAAGAGAGAAGGCGCATACTGACTATGTGTATGTTGGGGACAATAAACTGATTTACTGCCATTACTTTACAAGAAACTATTAAACACAGTGCGTTTTAAGTTTTTGGATTAAAGTTGTTGGTGATTTTTCGTATAATTCTTATCTGGCACTACAGCCCTTGGTGGGCTTTGGCCTTCGCGGAGGGTAGATCTCGCGCGATTTCTTGACCCCGCCACTAGGAGGAGGAGATGTGGTCAGCATCTCGCTCCGACCGGTTCGACCCCAGGATAGATCCTGGTACTCATTTTATAGCAGCCTGGGAGCCAGTCTGGATGTTGAGGCGTGATGAAAATCCCCACCTCACCGGGGATCGATCGCCGGCCATCCAGCCAGCAACAGTGCTCTATCCTCTGAGGCACGCTGACTCCGGATTCTTCATATACAATGTGTTATAATTCAAGAAAAAGTATGGTAGCGCGTTAATTTACACATCTCATATCATTGAAAGTTCATAGATATTGAAGCAATGTGCGTGTCTTATCAAATTGAAATCTTAAATTCATTTAGTGATAAGTGAAAATTGGCATGTGAAATGGACTAGTAATTAGTTTATATTGTTTGTTTACGCTGGCCTATTGGTCTGTTGGCGAAAATGTGTGACTTGAAATTGTAAAATGACTTCCATTGTTTGATACGGACTTCCTTGTGTTAAAATGTTTTACCTTGCGCCGAGAACACGGCTTTGAAAATTATTTTAGTGATTGGAAATTTTTTTAATAAGTCGAGAGGGGCCGTATGTTTTTACACAGTTGAAAAACCTATTGTTTTGTTCTAGTGGAATAGAGTTATTTTTATGAGAAAAGTATTGATGTCGATGGGTTGAAATGCAGTATGACCAGTGGCAAACGTTCTTGGGGCTTGTTTTGTATAGTTAATGTAATGAATCGAGAAGTGCGATTGCTGTATTTGCAATAATGTTGTTTTACGCATTAATTGTTTAAGGAGACGAATTTTACGAAGTGTGTTGGTTCTCGGCAAGTGAAATTTCTGCGGAAACATATTGCGATTCGTATCTTCCGAAATATTTTGAGGATTGGAACTGTTGATAGCAAAAACTTGGATTACGTGGATTAAGAACTTATCGTAGACGTAGAACTTGAACTGCCTTATGTCCTATGTCCCCAATGATCACCTTGCCAGGAATGTAAGTAAATTAGGGGGTGAGGGTCTCGTATGTACGAACTGGTCTTAAATCGGAATGTCTGAATTCGGTGTGCGAGTGACCGTCACATCGTATTGGTGGACGAGTACGGTCTCTGGCTGCTTGTGGGGGACTCTGGCTGATCGATTGTTGCACTTGTTATATTTGTAAATGGGAAATTTAGCGTGATATTGAAGCTTATCTACATGGTGCGATAGGAGTTTCGAGTTGGGTGGCAGGCTATTGTTAGTAAGTGGGCAGCTTAGCTGGGTTTACCAACAACTTGGCCCAGGTGGAGGGGTTAGTAGAAGTAGTTAGTAATAGTTATTGATCCGAGGAGGAGCTGGATAGAGGGAGGAAGGTTTGTTTTCAATAGTCACAGCTATATGAACTGGGACATTAATGTGAAAAGCTACAAATTTTCTGGCCCCATCGGGAATCGAACCCGGGATGACTTGGTGATGAGCGACAACACTACCACCTGAGCCACGGAAGGGGACCTAGTCGACTGTTGCGCGTGCTCGAGTGAGCTGGAGGACGGTCGCGCCGGGCGCGGGAGGTTGCGCCATCAAATATTTAGGCGGCGCCCGTGTCTAGCTAATGGATGTTGCGACCCTCAGCACCTGTCGCCCACCCAATCCTCACCCCATTCTCTCCATCCTTCTCTGTCCCCCGATGTCACACCACCACCCTTTACCCCCATCGACCTCGCCCTATAACGGCCTTCCAAGCTACCTGCATTCTGTCTTGTGGTGTATGTACTTGTGTTATCGTCCCCATCATTATTGTTTTGTCATTCGGGTATTCTCGGACGTCTGCCGCCTGTGAATGGCCCCTCTGAAGAATTTAGTTTTGTTTCTCTGGAGCAATATGTTCTATGCCTCAATTACTTGTGGAAAAGTGTCAAAATCTGTATCTTCTGTTGAAAACGTTTTGTGTCAAACTCCACATGTTTTTTAATTCTTCTCAGTTACCGTATTTTATTTTCCACCAATTTCTGACGAGTTCAGAAATGATAAGTTATCTTTATCATACACGTACAGTATGAAATTAATAATCAAGAAATTTTAAGCACTGGGAAGAAAATGTGACTTCGCGACGGAGCTGTAATAAGGTGTAGATTGGTGCCTTTACTTTTTTAATGTGATCATTTTCATGGTTTTTTAATTATTTCATCATTATTCAAAGTTTATGGAAATTGTTCATTCCCCGTGACCTCAAACAATTGTCAAAGGTCCTTACGGCCCGCGGGGAGACACTGCGAATCCGGAATTACAAGCTTTCATGAGAGTGAAGGTAAGTTCGTCAACTGACTCGAAAACCGTATCTTAATTTCTCTTGTTGAAGTAGCTTCTCCAGTAGGTTGTTGTTCTGCAGATTTTGCAATTTTACGTCCCGATTTTAATTGCTCAGAATCCCCTGGATCAGGTACGAGAGTTTTCCTTAATTTCACTCTAGGTAGTCGCCAGACGTTTCCTCATATGCATATAAAGACTGCCTTTGAAATCGGGGTTCTTAGAATTGAGTGTCTCGAATGTATACATATACTTAACGATATGGAAATTAAAACAGGAAATAAAGATTAATTGCTTTCCATATGGCTGAGGAATTTTTCAGATCTCAATTTTCAAAATTTTTGATTTTTATGTTGGATGGCCAACATTACCTATAAACTATAAAATAATAATAGTAAAAGTGCCTTCTTTTTGGCGAGACTCAGACCTTAAGGTCTGCTCTTCCATCTAACCATTTTAAAACATTTCCATTTAAAATACAAGATGAAAATAGGGAGGATCGTATTTACATACATAATGCCGAGTAAATAAGAAAAGAATAATTATACGATTTACCTTTAATTATACGATTTACCTTTTATTCGCAAACTGACAATTTTATATACGAAACTTACTTGTAACTATAAATCGTTAATTTGTTATAAACCTATCTTGCAATATTTTCTTGTTGAACATTGTTACAGTTATACGTACCGGAATGAGACATTCATATTCTACGTAAAAGTTATATGCATACCGAATTATCCACGTAAAAGTTATATGCATACGTTAAGACAATCACTATATTACACAATTTCAGCGATAATACACGCTTCGATCACAGCCTAGAACGCTGTATAAAATTACACAAAGAAAGATCATACATGAGTTATCCACGGCACCCTGGCACAACTGACCGGCTAGCCATCTTGCGAGGAGCAAGCGTTCGTAAAATCGTCCAAAAAGTGTTTGTCAGTTCTGTTCTTGTAACATGGTACACAAGCATTCGCTCTACAGTGCCTCAGACCTATAATTTCTCGTGGTATGAGGACGGATGTTAACAGATCCTTTCTTTCTTCTGACTACCTGCCTGAGCGCAATTGAGAAAACCTTCCTAGGGTCCTCTTGGGTAGTTTGCGCAATTGAGACACTTTACTGCGCAATTGATGCGCGACCTTTTAATCATGCAATTAAACAAGAGTTCTTCAAAAGCGGGGATACGAAGTTCGTTTTAACTCCCATTGTTTTAGATCTTCACGAGGAGAAAAAGTTTGAGTTTCTTCCCGTCTTAAAAGGTTTTCTATTATTTGACGTAGGTTACGATAACAAAAATATCTGCATTGGGAAACTTCGTGTTTCGTATGTTATTTCGGGAGATATTTTCGAATCGAATTGTGTCAAAATTCGTGACATTTTGGTATGGGCGTCCACATTTGTAGTTGAAGAGAGATAGCTCAAAAGTTGTTCTTGTGGGAAGTATATAATACTATTAAAGCAATGAAATGTTTAATGGCGAAGAAAGAAAAATCCGTCTTTATCTTGGGTCGAGTTTTTTACTGTGTAATGGACTGTACAAAATTTCTCCTATCGAAGTAAATTGTCTTGAGTATCCTAATTACACACACATATATTATATATATATATATATATATATATATATATATATATATATATATATATATATATATATATATAATATCGTTAATTATTCGCATTTCTATTTTCTGTTCAGTTTATTGTTATTTAGAGACGGTGAGCATTTCCTGCTTTGTCCTCGTATTTGGTTGTACTACGTTGAATTGAAGTATACATTAATTTTAATTAAACTCTTGGCAGTTTAGATTTTCGTAATCAATTATAGCTAATTTTTATTTAATTAAATAAATAATACAAGACTTACGAACTTTTATGGACGAACAGTATATATTTTGTGATAAAAACTCAAGTTTCGACTTCGTTTCAAGTCGTCAGGTGATTCTCATAATAACAAATTATAATAAGAAACATGACAGAACGATGAACTTGATATTAAATATAAACACAGACTATGTTTACGAAAAAGCAGAAACAGTACAAACATAATAATGTATCGAGGCGTGCTCCTAACACATGCCTTGCAAGTATGTGCAATGGCAGGTAGCCAGCACGCTTATATATACGCGAATTTTCGTTTATCTCCGGTGATAGATTTCTCTATTTTCCGCATTTCTCGCTTGATTTGCATTTCAGTTATTATTAGAAGGTAAGAGTTTAATGTATTGGAGCTTTCCCTGTACTTTTTTTTTTTTCAAATTTCCGTTTTTTTTACTGACAATCATAATTTTTATATCTCTTTTTGAGGTTATGTGCATGATTTATCTCTCGAAAAATACAGAATTTTTCATCACCTTTTTTCCTGCCTATTTTCTATTTGTGAATCGATTAGCAAATGAGATCATAGCTGGTTTGGGTAGAGAACTGACCGCCTTCATAACGAGATGCATCATGCTTTTTTTAAATACTGAAGAGAATGATTGGTTTCAAAACAAGACAAGATACATCAACATACTATTTTTATTGACATGATTCTCGTCTAGAGTCGTATTTGAATTTAGATTTACAGTCGTATTTGACGTTTTAACAGCTGCTTACTGTCAGCTTCAGTTGATTGTAGTATGTAAACAATGACAGAAACCAGCTGTCGAAAAGTTGTTAATTTTCATTACATATAATCAACTTACAGAGTGGTAATAAATATTTCAATTTAAGTAGTAATTTTTGTGGTATTTTTTATCATTTGTTTCATTGAGGTACTTTTGGCCATTGACAATAACAATGTTTCCTAATTTTTTTGATTTATACCTGCAGTAAATGTGTAAATAGTTTTAATGTAATGTGAGGTTATGCCTCGAAATACTGTGGATAAATGGACGTATTACGTTAGAGCTAGCAATACGAAAGAGTGGTCGTGTCATTGGTGAACATGAATTTTCTCCATGATAAATAGTATTTTACAATGTATTATTTTCAACCGGTATTTGATAAAACGTCTTTGTTTTTTAATATAAGTCAGAATTCATATTTTGGGCCTGGAAGCTTTTGTTTATGTTATGAAAGTTCTAATATAAAGAAATACTATTTTCTTATTTGTTTTTTGTTTTTTTTGTATAAATTTTACCGGAGAAATGGAATATTAAATTACTCAGTTATTTGTAGCATGTATGAAAGATGAACATTTGAGAAGCTTTAATTTTTAACGTGATAGTTTATTGAGATTGTTCCTATTCAGAATATAATCTACTTAGATTTTATACATTTTTAACTATGGTATATATTGCTGCATTTCATGGTATGGAATGATAGCTTGTAGAGGTGTTTGGGGTAATTAAAAGAAATTGTAGTTAATGCTTAAGAAATTGTAGTTAGCTATTTGATTTTGAATTAACTTAGTTTTCCCTGCCTTTCATTCCACCACAACATTCACTCATCATTCACCCTCATGTCATTCATGTATCTCCCGCCTCGGGGAGGTGTGTGAGGAAGGGCATCCGGCACCATTGAAATTCCCCTGCCAAATCAAAAGAGGCATCATTACATCCTCCATCTCTGACCCTTTCAAGACAAAGGAAAAAGGAGTGAGGGATAACACATATTGAATTTTGTAATAAAAAACAGAGAAAGGTGGTATCTCGCTTTTGATAACATTTTCACATTACAATCTCTTTCCTTATACTTATTATAGTAAATTAAATGAATTTTTTATTAATTCAATTAGAACAATTAAGAAATAAAATCTTTTTGCCAAAGATGAATAGAATATGTTGTTGCGACATGAATATTTGCAAAATCAATCTATCATTGCTGTAAGATTTTGAATGATCCATCAATCGACTTGAAGAGTCCTGCAATCACAAATAAATAATGTTGGAAAAGAATTGTACGAAACGCAAGTTCTCTTCTGTAGGTACAAGAGAATAGGTACAGTAAGTTACAAAACACAAGTTTCTTGAGTAAATAAATTTCTTTAATGGAAAGTATTGAGATCTGGAGCTTCTGTCATTTAAGAAGTGTTGGAGGAAAGGTTTAATCATAATCATTTACAGACTTATTTAAAACAATATTCTGATTCAGACGAATTAGGCGAAACTACTGCAGTTATTGCTATAAGATGAGGCTTTAAGAGAGTTACGCTGAAATTTTTACTTAATGGTGTTATCATAAGAATTCATTTTACCTACTTCATTTCCAGCAAGTGTTCTGGATCGTTAAACAATACATGAAGACAGAGAATTTGACTTAATATTTATTAGAGATTTAGGATACTGACAAAAGCACTAGCGTACCTAGACTGGGATGGGCGGTCCACCGCGGACCATCAAGCGGGTCACTCAAAATGATAAAAATTCTTAAAATTAAACAAAAATATACTCTATTTATTACTGTTATCATAAAATTAAGATTCATAGTTTGGAATTGATGGGATGGCCTTTTGCTTGCTTTCGGAGAGTAAATTAGTTTGTCCTCCACGTGGTCATATGCAGTTTGTACGCGGTTTTTTGACTGTATTGTTTTCCCATTTTTTGATCAGCCAATGAACTTCTGTGCTTTTCTCCAGAATGCGAAATGTCGCGATTTGACTGTCGTGATACATTTCGAACAGACTTGGGATTATCATTTTCCAAGTACCTGACTATGGTGAGTTAAGGTATTGAGATTGCAAGTATACGAGATCACAACATCTTTGATGATTTTCTGGTATGATAATTATTGTAACAATATTTGTTTCATTTCAATTAGCAACATTATTACGGTAACCCGTATTAAGGTATTTCGAAAATGAATTTTAAAAAATACTTGCATTATATGCTTGAGACATAAGTCACTAGAAATTTTTCTCTTTAATTGATGCATTTCTCCTGTATTTTACTGTTAATGCGTTTTGGTGTTTATAAAAAGCGTTATAAGTTTACTTATTAAGGTTCTACGAATGTTAGACCAACCTTCGCTCGATAATTTTGATGTAGTATTCAGTCGAAACTAACTTCACTGATGTGTTAATATATTACACGATCTCTTCCAGAAGTCCGACGAAATTGTTGGCATGATACTGTTACAATAAAAGGTAATGTCATGGACGGATTTTCATATCAATTGTTGATTCTACACACTGCTACTTTCTAAGTTTTCTACGCACACTACTCTCTTCATGAGGTGTGTATTTTAAATCAAATGACATCATTATTAATAGATTACTTATAATTGTAGTTGCGTAGTAAGTACATTGTTAATTTATTCAATTGATTAATCACAACTTTAATAGTAATGTTCAATCATCCCACTCGCCTCCCCCGAATACAAACTCGTTGGGTACTAATATTTTTGTGCCACACAATGAGTTGACTGTAGTAATGCGAAACGCGTGTGTTACGTGTGTCTGCCGCAGTTTTTCACATTTTATTCCTAAGATCACACTTCCTAGATCGATTTTGCAACCTTGAAATGTATAGATAATTTTGGGAGTAAGAATTTAGAAGCAATCGTGTTCAAGTAAGTGGAGGAATATATTGTGCTATGGAGTGGGGATGGATAGAATATTCCTTGTAATATTGAATGGGGAAGGGTTGTAATACAATCGAGTTGTTAAGACTGTAGAGATAAACGAAGGATAGACTGGACTGAATAGCTAATATCAGTGGAGATATACAGTCTATATAAGGAGATTGAAGGTGTTAGAATGAAGATCGTTTATTTCGTCTCGTAAGTGGAAAGACAGCTGAACACAAATCGTAACCAGAGCTTGTCTCTGATTCCCTTATTGCCTGTCCATTTAGTGATGACGCTCTCGTTGGACCGTGGTCCCGCGCGACCCTCACCTTTTCTCCGTAATGAACAGGCTCCGTTCCCGTGAGGCGCTCCGGCTCCAATCCATTTGCGCGAACGCACCCGTCAGCAAGGTGTCCGGGGCCAGGCACGCTGCTGCCCGTCACCGCCCTCACGCGGACGACGACAAGGCAGGGTCAGGTGGCGACTCAACGCCACCCTCGCCCTCCGACAGGCGACAGGCCGCCCTCCCGCTCTCACGTCGCCAGCGCCCCTACATTAGGATGCGAGCGGGAAGTAAATTATTGATGACTGCCACCTTGTGTACGGATGCTCCCAGGAATTTCGCTTCTGTATTTGTGCAGTTTTCGCGTGCAATGTATTTCATGAATGGAATTACCATTACATGTATTAAGGGAACAGCTATTTTAAATCAATTACAGGATTCCCAATTATTATTAGCCATCGCGTTTCATTATTCTTGCTTCTGATAGAAGTTTAAAAACTTTTCACGTTTGTTCCAATTTACATTTCATATTTCATTGTTTTAAGCAAATGGAGTAATGTTGACGTACTTTTAGTTTTTACGAAATATTTGACTTCATGCAACCGTGATAATGTGTATAGCATGTATGGGAAGGATACTCTGTTGGAACATATTTGAAAGGTTCTTAAAAATGTGTCCAAGTTATTTTAAAGGCTTCTTTTTTCACTTCTTAGTCTCATTACCAGTCCATAAGTTGTTTCGTTTGATCCTTCGATACGTACAATTAGTGAATCAGTCATTCGTGGACTATCTCTGAGTAATTTTTCTTGCATATACGAGGAATGTGTTTAGTACAAATAACCTTTGAGGAACGTGACAAAATTTACAAAATTGAAACCTGTATTACAACGTACGTATCCAATTTGGGAGATTTTCATGTGATTTCTTTTTGCATCTTGCACCTATATTTCTCTCCCTGTTTTTGAAGCTCTGAAGTGAATGAATTATCTTTTCATTTTCGAGATCTCAATTTAATCTACGAATCCTCTTCTCCGGTGAATGTGTCACCATCAATGTAACAGTTTTCGGACTATTTTCTGTGTAGAAAAACTTGGATCAAGGTAACGTTAGAGAACGGGGTTACGATAATGCAGGGTGTAAAATGCAATATTTGATGATTACGGAAATATGAAGCTGTGCGATTAATTTGCTGCTAATTTGACGACTGTCGCACACTTGACAGAAGTATGAAACTGTATGAAAACTGATAACGCAGCATGAATTAACTGGTTGACGGGAAAGGGCACCTATCTTTGAAAACGTACCATCTGACCCTATCTCTGGTATCTGTTAATTTGTATATAGTCCTCCAGATTGCCTTCGAGATTGTCTAAGATTAGATCACCAACTCTGACGTAGCATAACTATGCTGTTGTTCCTCGTTTGAACTAACTGCGTAAGCTTTTGTAAGCATTTCGAATAGTCGGAATAGTTCCTCCTAAACGTAGACCGTAAGGAGAAACATAATGAGTTTTTTTTATTCTATTGATATTACATTTCTTGTTTTCCAAGAATTCTAACAATTTTATAGAATGTTTCCGCTTTTTTATCCTTAGAATCGTATTTATTGATCACTTTAATTGTACATTGAATTGCAAAATAATTCTGCAAATCTGAATTACTAACTTTTTCCGCAATCCTAAGATTGTTAATAAACGAAAAAAAAATCTCTTTTTAAACTGAAGAACGGTGCCATTTAAGCACGCTTCTATGAAATGTGCGCATCCTGTCCACGGAGAGGGGGGTCGCAAAATTCTTTTAAACTTACACGTCATTTTTAATGGTATCTCTTATCAAACACGTCTTCCCTACATAATCTAGTATCTCTTCGGTCATTACACAGTCGCTTTTGCATCAAATGTTCTTGCTCCCTGTCTCTGTAACCCCACAATTAAGTTGTCGTTCTTTGTCATACATGTCACAAATCCTTAGGAAGTGATATTTGTCGTCCCTCAAAGCAAAAACAACGCGCCATCTTCTCTCCTGAATGTTCCTTAGTTATTTAGCAAAATTTCCGTGACTTTCCGGAACCCTGACATTCAACACCGGAAACAACGCTCTACTTGATCTCTTGCCATTTTCGTTTTATTAAATAATACTACATGTAGAATGAACGCAGAAATTGGCCGCCCTTTTTCTGTTTTTTTTTTTCATTTTATCTTGCAAGCTCTTATTAATTCCCCTGTTATCGTTTCTCTTGCTGCTTTCTCTTCTTTCCGATCATCATAATCTCATCGTCTTGTCGCAACCAGTATCGTAGTCTAAGTTTACGAAAATAAATGTCAAGTGGCATTAAACCTAACAGAATTTTCACGCTAGCGGTAGCCACTGCGCCGTAACAACCGGATAAGCGTAGTCTCCATTGTCACTATAAGTTCTTCACGTGTAGTGTCACCTCTGGTGTTGACTGGAATATCACTTCGGGTTTTACATACGGGACAGAAGAAATGAGATACGTTTATTTTTACTGCTTGATGTAATAGTTATGTTTCAAGAGTAACTCTGTGCCCTCTCTTTCAGTGCCAAACAATCACACAATTCTTGAGTATTTGAATATAGCTTTACCATGTGATAATTTCAACTTTAGCATAAGATTATTAGGAATGGCTGGTTCGCAAAATGGGCTATTTTTGACCCCCTTTGCAGCATTTTGTCGCAAAGACGCCCCCCCCCAGGTTTTGAGAAAAAGAAAACAATATTGTTGTAATTTGTCGAAACATTTATTATATTTAAATCTTAATTTTTAACGGTGATTTAAAAACATTGCAATATTTTTTTTAAGTCGTTTAAACATGTATTATATTGTTATAATAATTTGTAAACAGTGATTCAAAAACATTGCTACCTATTTTGATTCAAAAATTAAGATAATTTATCACACTCACGATAATGTCAAATATTGATCAGAAGAGGATGTTGATCAAAGTGTCGATCTATCTGTAGGAACTGATAGCTCTTTTTCGATTTTCAACTCTAAATGAAGGTTTATTATGACCTCTTCGAACCATTCAGCATCTTCATTTTGTCGGCTTGAAATAATTGCGAGCAATTCTCGCTGTCTGTTAGGTGCAATTCGACCTGGCCTTACACTTGGGATTGATTTCCACTATCATAAAATATACTCTCAAATATGTCAGTGAAGGAAAGTAAACAGTGCATTTCTTGAATGTTTTTGTTTCTAAATATGTCTTCATTGACGGACAACTATGATCATATATTTCGTGGGTGAATTTTCTTTTCTTCAATGTTGGTTGATACCGTCAGGAGAAAAAATGAGGAAAATTGCCTCGTACCATCATTGATCTGCACTCCTTTATCTCCTTTGGGCAATTTCGATTGGTGGTAGCAAAGAACCATTGGGTAACTTCCAAATTTTCGAACTCCGAGAAGAGCGAGCAGCATTTTTCACCTTCTTGTTAACAATCTGTAAAGTACATTGACTGCTTACTTCCGTACCTGCATATCAATGTAACTAGGAGATAAACTTGATGAAAAATTATATTTGATTATTGTAATTTTCGTCAACTTGAATTCTATATAATACAGAAATGAAACTCCATGAACGTACTAATCTTTGTGACCACCTCCACATGATTTATCGTACTTGAACGTAACGCTCGATGGGGACCCCTACCCCCCATCAAAGAAGTTCCCCAACTATTCAGCTTCTGACTCCCATTATTCGCTTTTGTATTAAAACTTACTGTCTCACAGAATGTAATTTAATGACGATGTCGATTGTTTTATCGTTACTGTGTTGATAAACTTTATTTCAATTATCCTTAATTTTTTTTAAAAAAATTTTGCTTCGTTAGTGCGGGAAAGATCCACGATGGGGCAAGTATCCGGACTACGGATTGGGCAAGATTCTGTAAAAATATTCTGCAAAAATTAAAAAAATACGGAGAGATTGGCAAAAGTAACTTCTTCCTTTTTTTGTTTGCTTGGTGAAAGGAAATATACTCCTATCAATCTACAGTTTAATTTGATTTCTCCAACTATTTTCAAGTCTCATACGTGGGAATAACTGGAAAGAACAGATCTTAGCTTCACCCAACTTGTGACCAGTTTTTCCTCCGCTTCAGCCGTACTTAAAAGTATTCTATCGTATTATTGATAATTTGTCGGAAAAGAGCGACAACTCAAGTTTTTCGACCTTAAGGATAATGGTTAATTTTGTAGCATTATATACTTTTCGTTGCATTTGAGATAAAGGAAGAAACCGACCACAACAAATAAAGAAAGACGGGTCTACCTGAGTATATCTGTGCCCCTCCCGCGGGGGTTTTCCGAACGCAGGTAAAGGGATGTGGTATTTCTTCCCACATTTTGTCGTGTGGTGTTAATTCGCATACCCTTGTGAGGTTTGTCGTGACAGACCAATTATTCTTTTTCTCGTTGGTTTGACATTGATTCTGTTGGATAGTTTTATTTAAACCGCTGTTTCAATAAATATTATAAATCAATGATTTCACCGCTGTAATTTTTGCTGTAATAATCGCGAAAGAGTAAAGAGGACAAAGGTGGTATGCTAAGGAGCAGCGAGAATCACGGGTTCACGCATTGGATTAGGCTTTGAGTTTTTTGTATAGCATTTATTTTTTATTGTGATATATCGACTACATATAGTAGTATGCATTCAATCACCTTCAGTGTAAATAATGAATGTTGTATTTATTCTGCAAAAAGTCTGTGGTGAGACTTGAATGAATGACATCCTTGCATGAAATTCTGAAACGTGTTTGTGTAAAATCACTCACCTATCCATGATTCGTTTATTTTTCTGTGTTCTATAAGGGTGATGTCGGGGAGGGTATGAAACTAGCGCGGTCGCTTCAAATAAAATTGATGGCGAATAATTCCTGTTCGTCCCCTGTCCAGACGCGTGTCCGTTGAAACTGGAGTAAACCTCTCTCTTCTCCCGTAACATCTCTTGCCGTTCTCGGTTGACCGCTTCTCGCCGACCGACACCCCCGTTGGCTCCTTTGGTGTTTCTCCCCTTCTCTTACTACAGTAGAGGTTGCCTCCAGGTAGGGAGGGGGTAGGATTGCGGGACAGAAAAAATCCTTCACCAGCCAGCCTAGCTGTTGGGATGAAGAGAGGATGCGGTGGGATCGTCATGCAAGGCTACGAGGATAGTGGCGGAGGCAATTGCTGCATTGGAAGTAGCGGAGAAGTTGATGGTTGTGGCGGAGCTAGCTGCGGGAGGCACAGGTGGTTGATGGGGGTGGTGTTGGAGGTGGAGATAGTGGTACTACAGACGTGGATAATCTTCGCACTGGAGGGTGGCTGCCACTTCCGGTCGGTAAAGGCCGCAGGGATGTTGAAGGGAACGTCTTCGAATACGAGGGGTGTATAAGAGCTGAATGTACTTTCTCGCCCACATCCGGAAAAAATTGCATTTGGTGCCGTACATAATCTAGAATGTCGGGTTAATTGTTTTCCCTTCGGTGTCTTTAGAATTATTTCGGAATGAAAGGAATAAAATGAGGAATTCTAGATAATTTATGAAGTTGTAAATAGTATTTTTGACTTCGAATATATCGTTTTACATTAGTAATCGTTTTAATGAAATTTTAATTTTCCGGCCTTAAGCCTCTTAATTGAGGATTTTGCTGGAGTTTCCTCAGTTGCTTAAGGTTTATAGAGACGGTCCCGTATTTTCCTTTCAAAGACATGCGGGTATATTACTCCTCGCTATTTTGTTACTTACTGTATAAATTGTATATTTTCGTTTGTGGTCAGACAATAGAGCTGATCCTATGTTCTAAGTCGCGCCATAGTGTGGAGTCTTTTTATTTTAGAAATGTGAAATATTCGAAAACTTTCTTTCTCAAAAGTTGGTGCATAAAATAACAATAAATATTGCATGAATATATGTATGTTCTTGCCCAATATCCTGCTCTGCTGTATGTTTCACATTATGTAATGTAGAATTTAAATCCTTTCTGTTATTTTTCTGGAATCGTCCCATTCACCTTCTTGGAACATTGGTTGAGGACTGTTTATTACGTTAAGGGCTCTAATGACCTTGATGTTGACGAGCCCTAAAGCCCCACAAAAAAAATATTACGTTTGTGGATGTTACTTTTGATATGCTTTTGTTGCCTTCATGTGCATTTGTTTTGGATGTGCGCACACATCTCGTACCACTCTCTACCTGTGAAGGGTCTTCTCCTTATCCTCAACATTTCCAGCCGGACATTTCGTACCACTGCCTACCTGCGAAAAGCTTCATAATACACTGTTCCTGAGATCCCTGAGACGGGAAGAAGTGACTGCAGAACTGAACGTAAGAGGCGAACCTCAAATACGTTCTTTGGCGAGAGCTCTTTCAATCGAATATGTCATCTTCAGACCCTGAATACAAGTTGCTTACAATATTAAATTACTAATAAAAGAACATTATAAACGGAAATGAGGTATATTCAAGGTTTTAATTGAAATTCCTCCGTTAACGCCGTACTAGAAGTAGCAACTACTCAACCTTTACAAAGAAAATTATTACTGAAATTGCTGACCGCTCACCCTGGTGAAGGTGTGCGGTAAACTCGAGCCCCGACAGCTTATCTACTTAGGTAAATTCAGTCCCGGGTGACCCATCAGAGGCGAGTCCCTTGGTGTCGCGTTTAGGGGTGGGTGTGGAGGAAGGAAAATCCTTTAATTTTTCCTGAAGCCATAAAGATTCTATCCTGCATCGAGTTTGAGGGAATACCATTCATTGTAAATGACGTAAATTTGAAGGAAGAGACAGATTTATGTTAATGTCTTCAAACATATTGCGCCTTGTGTTTAACAGTTTTTATCGTGGATAATGTGTAGTCATGTAAATTTAAAATATATGAAATTTGTAAAATTAATTCCCGTAGTAAGTGAACACGTGGGAATATAAACTTCACAAATATAATTTACATAAACAGTACTAGTTTGTAACGAAACAGAAAATGATTTCACTGTAATTATATGCAACATAAATCAACAAATTTCAATTTCACATTTATTTCAAAGCAATCAGTGATCCGTTCTGGATATTTTTTCCTTCAGACTTGAGTGCACATGTATGTCGGAGAAATTTTCACCGACATTAAAACACCAGCTTTTAATCCTCCAAGCACCCTATCATTGTCTCCTCGCAGAATCAATTTACTGCTTTTCGTATCTCCTCAAGGATCATTTTTACCTGTTGGGACTCAATTTACCGAACCTGGTGCGGACATATTGTTTCACTTTTTACCTGCAAAGGGTCTTTTATTCCAAAAATGTCCAGCCGGCCGCACGAGTACCAGCAGTTGCAGAACGGTCGAGTTGCGCACCTGGAAAGTGGAATGCACGGATTGTATCCGCTAATAGGATCGAGTTACACACCCATGCTCGAAGGGTCCTGTCGAGTTGCACACCAAAACCTTTCCTCATTCTTTTCCTCTGCGCTGGGAGACAATAGCCTTTCACTGAGTCATTGCAAGACGCTTAATAAGTCATACCAAATATCAAAGTGTAAAATACAATTTATTGTTTTAATGGCAATAGTAATTTAATTTGATACATGACGTCCATGTACTTATTTATTAAGTGTACAACATTTTGGCAAACTATTTGATAAGTTCGTTATTTCTTTACAAGACAGATTTATTTTATATCGTAATTGCTTATCGATGCCAAAACTTTTTTTGATGGATGTATCGGTGATAGCCCCAATTTGGCATCGTATTACCTCCAGCTATTAAATGATGTCGATGTGATTTTCATTCCAAAGATAATTTTAGATACTAAAATACCGAGGAGCCAGATTTTAATTTAAAGTTCTCATTTCTTAAAATAGTTTTTAATTTTAATTTTTCTCCACGAGAAATGCATTGAAAATGTGTTCAAAACCTGAAAAAGTCCGAAAAAACTGGAAAAGTCAGATAATTTTATTTTTATTTGGTTTCCTGAAGTAACGTAACTAAGATTTTTAAATTCGGTATCTAAATTAGCAAAACGAGCTATAAAAAAGAGTGAATTTTATTTTGACTTAGTGAATGTCATAAATGAACAAATAATCCTTAAAACTATTGTGTAACAGCAAAATATCAATTCCATTTATCTAGAATATCTTATGAAATTTGTTTCAGATATTTGAAGCAAGACATTTCAACATTTAAAAATGATCTTTGTAGAAGGTGTTTTATTTTCCAACAAGGAAAAACTAAGTCGTTATTTTAACTTTAAATGATGCAATTTTACGAACAAATTTATAAGTTTCAGAAAAACGAAATATTCTAATTGTTTATGGTTTAATTTGATTAATTTGCTATTTTGTTTGGTTTAACGTAGTTTTGAACACTATGTATCAACTGTGGGCGAATATCAAGTTTTAAATTAAAAAACAAACTAACAAACGTTTCTCTAAATAGTCTGGAAAATGATGAAATTGTTTTATTGAAGTAATCAGAAAGTGTTTATCTGACAGAAACATTAAAAAACCTCATACCGTAACTCTTTAATGTTGTATTCTAAATAAATGTAAATCTGGATTTTTTAAATTTTGAAGAAAAAAAAATTAAGTGAATAGATGTGTTATAATGCTCTTGTTATAGCTTTTGGGGTGACAAAGAATGACCGTAGGCACTACGATTGTCTGCGAAGAGAAGGATAATAGCACAGGAGCTGACTCGACACTGACCTCCTGCGAGACCCTTATAATCCTCTTAGACATTTCTTGACCATGGTGCGCAACTGCAGCGTACCTGTTCATTTGCACCCCATGATCAAGAAATGTCGAAGAGGTGTCCCGGGAGTTTGCGTGGAGTTCCGACCCTAGTCAGCTCCTATGTTTGTTACCTTCTCTTCCTTCGCTACAGTCGAAGCGATGTGTTTCAAAATGTGTTTAAAAAATTGCTTGAAAATTATGAAATTGTTTTGTTTATATTATTATAGTTCGTAAAACGGCTGGACGTGGTATCTCGCTCTCACAGACGGCATCGCGTAATGATTCCCTGCCCTTACTAATAATATTTAACTGGCAATGAGCAGATCTTGCCCGGAGGCAGAAAATAAGAAAATAGTTAAACACACAAAAATACACATTACAGTATACTGAAATTAAAAATTGTTAAATAGAAAATTACAGTATCATTATTCTACTATTAAAATTTTATATTTATAACATGACGCTGAAAACTATAAAAAATTAATAATTACGTATTGTTTATTACTGATTTTAAATATAGGAACAACTGAAAAAACACAGGTATATTAAAAATAATACAATTTGGGTATATTAAAAATATTACAATTTGGGTATATATAGTTTATTTCTTAACAAACGTTGGGGGGGGGGCGTTATGTAACATTAAAAATAATTTTTAAAAATAAAGAAAAATGCTATTAATTTTTTTCAGCTTGAAATATGAATTTGTCGATGGGAATCAGAATATTGCATAGATTAATCAATAAGTATTTTTCAACTTATCGGAATGTGGTCGAGTTTTTCATTAAATTTGAATCAGATTCCAATAGATTGTTCATAACAAAAATTATAAATTATAAAAAAATGAAACGACATGCTGAGAGTCTTGCAATGACTCGGAGAAAGACTAGTGTCTCCCTTGCGCTGGCGGAGAAAAGATGTAGGGGCGCAACTCGACAGGACCCTTGCCCTTCGTGCCGGCGCATCTCGACCCTATTAGTGAGGATAATCCTTGCACTCTACTTCCCAGGAGTGCAACTGGGACATTTCGTACCGCTTTCTGCCCAGAAAGAGTTTTATGGTGTCTCTTTCCTGAGATCCGGGAAATTGTTCCCGGACATCTCGGACCGGACTTCTCGTATCACTTGAGATTCTCGTAACGGGCACACATAGTCTCTGCATAATCTTAATCTGGTAGGAAGTGAGGAGTTAAATGGTAAGACTTGAGAATCTATCGAATTTAAGGACATCCCTTGACGATACTCGTATTTAGAATATTTTTAATATGAGAACTATCACTGTTTCTGGAACTAAGTTTAACATTTTGTCGCGTCATGCCTTGTAAATTTAATTGTCCAATTTAATTTTTTAGAATTAAATCCTTGTTGTACAAAGTTCTGAAGTAGTTTTTCTTGTTGGTGAAAGGTCGTATGAACGTCGAATTGGGCTCGTTTGACACCTCTCGGTCCAAGCAGTCACGAGCATCTAATTTTTACTTATGTATAAGTGGATAACTGATTTTCATACTGCGTTTGAATAGTTTTGTCACGATTTTAAGTATAAAATCAAAAATGTTTACCTAGGGTTGACGATACGTCCCACCCACAAGACAACAAGAGAACAAGTTTAATAAATTTCAGCTAAACGTATAAAAGTGTTTCAACACAGGCGTTATTAGTCTTGCAAGGAATACTACCTATTGACCTGAAACTAGATCAACACATGCTGCGCTTTATGATGCGACATGGAGACACTGTTCGGATAGACAATAAACAATCTGATTGAAAACAAAAATCTGGAAAAAGCAGATTGGGAAATAACCTGTCTCTTATACACATCTAGATGTGTATAAGAGACAGGAGTTGGCTAGGCGGGTTAGAAGGAGAGGCCGTTTTGGGGAAGGGAGAGGTGCAAAGACTCCCTCCGGCGGTGGAAAGTCCCAGTCGTCCTCGGGGTCACTGACTCAACGGAGNTGGGCGAAACGACATATAAGAGAATACGTGTATCTGTGGGCAAGGAGCAGATCATGTCAACCGTTTTACATGAATGCGCGATAACTATAAAGAACGCCGGGATTACATACGCCGAAAGAAAGAGTATGATGAGTTTGAAGAATACGTCCAAAAATACGAAGTATAAGGGAAGCATACAAGTTATGATAGAATAAGTTCTTTAACCATCGTGAGGCTAGACATACGATTCGAACAGAGACGGATACAACAGACAACGAGAAAGAATAAAACATCGATTATAGCAAGAAACCTTGAACCCAGGCAATGGTCGTTTGGCCGAGAGACTGGGTAAACATCCAAACAAAAACAAAAAAAGAAAGAAAGAAGAAGAAAAAGATTACGCCTAACAACTTTCGGGGAGGCAAAAATGGCGACGAGCCGGGAATCGAACCCGGGACTCCTGCATTGATGGCAGGGGTGTTAACCACTACCCCACCCGTTCGCCTTCCACAACTGTACACTATTTTCGCCTGACCAAATGTCGCTTACCTTCTCCACGTGTATGGTTCACGGAAGAAATATGTGCACATTTGCGCATGTCTGATCCGATGCACTTTCTTTGCTGTCGGAATTCTCGCGGGTATCGTGTACCTGTTCCCATGAGCTGTCCACACAGTCAACTCAGGTAAAATAGAAGTATGAAAAAATAAATGGTAGAAAATTACAAACAGTTAATGGCATAATTAACAATAAATGTTAATATTCACTCTACTGGAAAAGGGTTGTGGCCCAGCTCATGCCGAGGATTAGCAGTTCCTTCTAAAGCCTCAGCTGTGGTGATTGCTGGGGACCCAATTTGTTCGCGGCCGCGTGAACATCTTCACTCTTCTGTCAGGCAAACATCCGAATCGTGTGAAACCGACCTTAAATTTACATTAGACAATCACGTTGCCAGCGTGCTGAGTATCAATTCGTGCTTTGTTGTCTGGTTGCCGCGAAGTACGCCCGGCATTGATGTTCGTCTTTTGTTGTTGGAGCTGCTTTTGGCGGACCACCTTTCACCGCTTACCTAAAAATTATGCCACTGCTTCATACTGCAACTAAGACATGTTGATATACTCGTCCATAGTCCAAAAATATTCAATAAAAAATACAAGGGGAATGAGGATACTTGTAACGGATCTATGACAAAAGCTGAAAGCGACATAATCCTAAACTACAAAATGTGTGACAAAACCCCAAATCCCTTTACCTGCGTCCAGGAAAATACCCTCCGAAGGGGCACCAACAGGTGGATCCACTTTTCCTTATCTGTTGTGGTTATTTTTTTCCCTTTATTCACAAGTTTTAAATCCTAGTACATATTGCTATGAAATAAACCATTAATCTTACATTATTAAGTGACGACTCGTTTTTCTCGTATGTGTTAGACGAATAAAACATCAATTTAATTACACTTCTAGGACGTCCCGTTTTCTAGATACATTTCTCTCTTTTTTAAAGTTGAATGACCGTTCAATCTACCGTTCCAATTTTAGTACATGTACCACCGAAGTGAGTACCAAACGACGAACAACCAAAACTATGAATCACAGTCCTACGAAGTCACGTTCCCAATATGTTAAACCTCCTTTCAATGTAGAATTACTATTGTTAAATAGACGAACGCTGGAAAGAAATTATAAAAACGCTGTTCTATTCTGGTCAAAACATCAGTGTGCCCTAAGTGCTACTGCGTTCGGCACCGAGTTAAAGTACCTCATTGATTTTATTTCAACTTAAGCCATTAATTGGCATGAAATTAATGTTTGTAGGAGGATTTGAATGGTTACACGAAAAATAAAACTATTAATTATTTTAAATCTTAAAAAGAGGATTTTGTCAGTATTTATGTTATGCTCGCAATGAAATCTCTTAGCAGGGATAATGTATTTTATTTTTGTATCGGGAGAAAAATTCTCGGAAAGTTCTTGAGAGTATTCTGTATGTTAAAGTAGTTAATGAATTATACTTGTACGCTGTGGAGTTATATAACTTTCGGTATTAATTAAGAATAGACAGGAATTTGGAGTTCATTATATTAAATTTTTCTGCTGAAAAACTGTCGGAAAACCTTCAGTATTGAGATTTTTGATGACAAATTTTCTTGCAAAAAAAGTTAAATTATTTTTCATCACTGCTTGACGCCGATCGATTGCGACTCCAACATTCAGCTACGACTTCACAAACACTGTAAAATATGCAGAAATGTCACAATTTAATGAGCTTTTATGTGGTACAAAGGAAGCAAACATTTAATTTGATTTGGATTAGGTTTTTCTTATATTAAATTTTCGGTTAATGTAAAGTATTTTAACACGTCTATTTTAAAACTATTTTCTTCGATAAAGTGTGTTAACCTTATTAGATAAGTATATGACAACATACTTTTCCTTAAAACTATCTTAGATGAACAATACTTCTATACGTTATTTTCACATTTACGCAGGGCACGCGGAAAAATTATCTCAAACGGCCGATTTCTTTGCGACTTCATCGGCGTTCACCGTCATAGGTCAGCTAATTTACACCAAATATCCATAAATAATACTCCTGTGTATGAAAAATGATTAGTGAAAACGAATAAAATCTTTACAGTAGTTGGTGAGGAAATTCTACAAAGGCACAAACAATGGGAAACTTCGTGTCGTACTTTACGTCAGGAAAACACTCCGAAATTTTCTTGTGCTAAATATAAAGATGTGCTGTTCTTGCAAGGCATGAAAGACATGATTTTATAAATAAACCAGTCAAATATATTCAATAGTTGACGTTTACGAGACTGCATTCTTTCGGACTGCAAAAATTAATATTTAATAATAATAGTAATATTTATTTGTTTACTTATACGCGAATAAAACGTGTGAAACACGAATGAAGAGTTAACATTGTCGGGAGTACACAAGATAGTCCCAGTAACTTGACGATAATCTCAGTAACTAGGCATCGTAGATATGTGATTTGAGTTTTATTTTATTCATGTATCTTAGACGAGAAAAATGATACATCACTAAGAAATATGAGATTAATGGTCTTTTTTGGGAACTTGCAGTGGGAGTTCTGAATAGGAAATGAATATAACAGCGGGCCAGACTAATTACTTCACCCCTTCCCCTCCTCACAAGAGATAAGCCGGAAGTCCTGACTTGTGGGATTTTGTCGCTACTGGATTTTGAGTCTTCCGAATTTTGTCCCGCCACCCTTGTAACATAAAATTATGATCACGTGTACTAATGAACCAAGGATTCTACAATAATTATGATCTTATCCTTTTTTATATACATTGGGTACATGTCTCGAAATTCACGGTTACGTCACTCTGGCAGTACCATTTTTTACTCTTTCTAAAGAGAGAGAAAAACGAAATTTCACGTTAGTAGGAATTGTCTGCTGTTTTTATTTTCATTTTTATAGATACTTCCATTGTTGTAAAAACTAAATACAAAACTACCTGACTGTATATTCACGAGTCCGTAAGCAATAATGGTGGTGCGCGAGAAATATAGATGAGAATGTCCATGGAAGGAAGGGAAGGAGCGTTCCAAATGGATGACACCTGAAACAGGTACAGTTTGCTACTCAATTTTTATGTGCTGATCACAATATTTCTACAAAATTTATCGTTCTTTCATCAATGACACTTGGATTCTAAGTGAATGGGCATTATTCATCAACTTGTTTGGAAGCACAATTTTTTATGCTTTTAGAAATTCTGTTTGCTTCGGTGAAGTCAAAATGATTTGCAGATAAATTGTTTCAAATTCCACATTGCGTTTGCTGTGTGAAAAACTGAACATTCGTTTCACTGATAACTGAACAGCAAAATTTTCACATTTTGAAGGGCATCATAGTGGCAGTTTTTGAAACTACATTCGGAACATTTATCCCCGAGGATGCGATGTTGCGCCAGCGTTGACTGTAGATGAATTACATCATGGGGTAATTGCTTCGTCTCATGCACTATTTACGGGCGGTGCATTCCTTATTTAGTGTTGAATACGATGTATTCAGATTATTCGAATAAACTAACTTTTTCAAATTCAAATATTGTTTTGAGGGTCTTTCTCTCGTCGGTTTAGATCGTCAATTCTTCGTCAGTTTACCATTAGTCACCACCCTGTGTGTGTGAAATGGGATTGCAATAGGAATACAATAGCTGCATTGAGGCAGCCTCCTTGGCGGTCAAGTGTTAGCGACCAAGCCGGCTATCCGTCACAGCTGCCAATCAACTACTCGCTGTTCAGCGAGTCCTAGTTCATTCATAAAAAAATTCTAAATCGATATTTTAAATAAATAATACAAATGGTAGAAATTGTTCCTTGAACATTGTTTTAATTTTACAATTTTTGTCTCTTGTGAATCGGACAACTATTGTAGATAATGTTTATTACGTACATATTTGACATAAATCTGGTGTAAAAAACTGAAAAGAATTACATTTATTTCCATTTCCACATATGTTCACACGTATTGTAAAACTTTGAAAATTTTGAATTAACGTGCTTTGTTCAAAAGTGGGAAAATTGTTTTTGCATCAAGGTTTTGGTAAACAATTGAGATAAATTTTTAAAACATTTGAGTTATGTAATTTTAAATATTTTCATTCTTACAATTTTAAGCAAAACTTTCGATTAATTTTAATTTATGATTCCTCCTTATGATTAAAAAATAAATGCATTTTTATACTCCACAACTTAACGGGTCGTCATAATTTCATTAAATTTTATTTTACATTGTTTTGAACAATATATGTAGTACCTAATTAAAAAATTCAATTTCAACCGATAAAAGAGGTATATGAGTGTTTGTGGGAATGGGCCTAATATTAAACGTAAATTGTTGTATTTTACACTAACTTGAAGTCAAATAGGTACATGATCTATGTTTTCTTCAATAGGTGGCAACGCGAAGACAAATAATACCTGCCACCCCTCTCGTCATGTTGTCGTCATTCTTGAGTCAGCGGAAGTGCGAAGTCAATGATAGGGAATCTACATCTTTTTGCTCTCCACCGCCACCGTTGCCAACTGGATTTCTCCAAGGCCAAGTACTGCCTGGAATCGATATAATCGTCTTGATTAATATGGGTGCATACTTATGCTTTTGATGGGTCTCTGATGGAAATGATTAATCGTTAAACGCTGATGTCGAAAAGCTTTTGATGACTTTTTCTATATACTTATTTTAATAATTAGAACGTTGGAATCGAAGTGGATTCGTCAGTTTGTTTATTTACTTTTTAGGAGAGACAAATTTTCTTTACATTGTTCAATTGATATTCTACATGATAAATGAAATTTGAAAGTTGTGAATGTTGTACTGCATGCTTGTAATTGTTCGCGGAGCGAGGATAATTGCAGTATTAAAAAAATAAGATATTCATGGATCGTAAATAAAATCATTACGATACATTTTTCTGGCGAATTGAATTCGTGCAACAGGTACTACAGAAAACAAATGCGTGATTCTACCCAATGAATTTTGAATAAAACTAACCATGATGGTATGATGTGGAACTGGAAGAAACGTTCTCGGAGTCTTCTAGAAAAAAGTACCATTTTGTTGCACTTTTGCTGCCCAGAAACATTGCTTCTCTTCTCCAATATCCGGAGCAGTCCGACCTTTTGTACAGAGAACTTGTTCATACAGCTATTGCGCTTGGCGTGAGGCATCGTTTGGCCACCCCTTTTCATCTCAGAAGTTGTCGGAAGGCCGTCCTTTCATTCGCGAGTTGGAGTACCCGGTCCCGTCTTTTGGAGAAAACTGCGGGAGGGGGAGGCTAAAGACCGAGCGCGCTGGTGGGGGAAATGCAGGGGAGGAGTGCGTGTTTCAGTGCGTTAGTTCTTCCAGAGCATCTGTACTACTGGCGTCGCTGTCCGCCGCCGCGCCGCTGCCATTTTCTCTGACGCCACCGCTACCACTGTGTTGTCAATGATGGAATAACTACCATGACTGTATGCCATACACAATATTCTGTTCTCTCATCAGAACGCTGATGACGCTAAGGTTACAGATAGTTCGTCTTGTGCAGTTCGTGTAGCAACGTGAATTGTCGCTAGTGCCAACATTGCCACAGGGAAAAATCTATATTTAACCTCCCGATAAACTAACCTCCAGATAAACCTTGCCCGAAAAAAAAACGTTGCAAAAATATAAATTAAGTCAGTGTGACAAATTATCTTTTACGAGTAAAATCAATCATTTTTTTTCAGTGAAACTTGTTAGTGTGGAATTTTTGTGCAAGTCGCCTAGAAGAAAAAAAAGGGAAGAAGGCCAAAGCAGGGCACGCTGTCTTCCCTTGTGAGACCTTTCGCCCCGACGCGGTCCGATAGCCTTTTGTCAGCGACCGCAACGCCATCTGCTCTGTAGGAGTCGTCCACACTAAGCCCTCGGGCTTGTTTCCCGTGCGCCCAGTCTCGCCACGCCGTCGTGCCTGTCCGATGAAGAGTGTGTTGAGATTTTTGACAATGTACTGTGAGGTAGATCTGACTAAACTGCAGTTACTACAACTTCTACGGGTCGAGAATGTCTTGAAAGTATTTAGTTTTTTTGGATAACTGAAACTTTTCTGCAACTCCGCTCCGTGTGCGTCATTTGTTTTTCTCCGATGCACAGTGACGACTTTCTCAAGAGTGTTCCTCCACGAGCCTTGATGCTATGATTCGGACGTTTTGTTCAAGAGAAGAAACATTTCATTTGGAAAGCATAAAAATTGTGATAAGCCCTCAATTGCGAAGTGAAATGGTGTGTTACATGTTTAATATCAAATTAATTTAATCTCTCTTAAAAACTCCCATGTTCTCTTTCGGAGTAAACAAGAAACAATGACTTAAAATTGAATGATCTCGAATATTGCTGCAAAGGTTTTGCCGGACTAAATTGTGCTGTTGACTTGCGCGTTGACTCTATCTTTTATTTGTTTAATACTAAGAACCGTGTGTGTATAACTTCTTTGATTTCGAATAATTTATTATTCATTCGCCACTTACTGTGTAACTTCAGAGTAATGTCAAGTGAGTTCAATTGAGGCCAACTGAAGCGTTGATCTAAGGTCTCATTTTACAGTGGAACATGAATCAAATATCAATGTTAAAAGAAAGAAAGAAAGTTTTTAACACTAACATAGTTATGAACCGTAAAATTAATTTCGGGCCTTCTCGCAGGGCTTATCTACCAAGTTACGTGGAATGTCAGTGAGTCGGGGACAGTCCTAATTAATGTGATTTGGATGAAAATATAAGCGTGTTTAAGCGTTGCAGTTTGGATGAAGTGATTTCTATCAATCAGAAAATAGTGCTACATAATCCTGAGAGTCTGAATTGCGTTAACACCATGGAAACAGAAATGAGTGAATGACGTCATATTTCACTTCCGAATAATTGCGAGATACCTCTCTTGCGTAGTTAACGCGTACTATTCAGCTGTCCAGCAACATTGACTGAAGTAGTGAATCACTGTATGGCATTCAGTGTGAAACAACATGTTAACTTCTGTAGAATACCGTTCATGTATTTTACCCTCATTATTAATTAGTGTTCCCATAAACTTCTTTTAAGATTTTAGAAACATTCTTTGTTCAGTTCGGAAACATGCAAATCCCGTGACAACTGAATTACAATGTTCATAGTATCATACAGTTGTTATAATGACGAAGCGCATTTGAGCTGGACTAAGAGGCAGCACATCCGGTGATGTAATTACGGATGAAGTACACGCTTGGAACGTCCAGACTTACTTTTATGGAGGATTCAAACTTTCAACGCCACTCTATTTTATAAGAAGAGACTTTGCTGTTTTTCAGCAATGGTGTGTGGAATGCAAGAAACGCCAAAGCAAAAGAAAATAAACAGTTGAGGATTTGTGAAGCTACAGATCTATATTTGTATAAATTATGAGAGATCTGAGGGCCAATTACTAAGAAATTGAAAGCATAACTAATTTTAGTTTAGGTGTACAGTAATACGGACACAGTGTATTTCGAAGATGTTCCGATTTTTATGAAATATGATTACATGCTGTATAAATTTACGAGGAAGTAATTATGTTAAATTGTAATAAGAGACTGGTTTGTGTTAGTACCGTTCATTTCCGATTCATCACTCGATGCAAGTGTGTCTCATAAGTATGAATGGTGGTGCTCGCGTACTTGAATGAAACCTATATAAAAAGCACTGTTGTAAAGAAAACTACGGAGAAAACTGGAGAAGCTATGAAGAACGGTCTTTCACTTTTGGTATTGTTTCGTAATTGTTAGTTAAGCTTGATTTATCTATTACGTTTCACCATTGCATGACAGTTTTTGTCACATTTCGTATACCCTGACAAATAATCGGAATTGGCATTTAATAAGAGGCAAGATTATAACGGTTAATCCGATGCATCACTGGCGGGAGTAGCTCGCGACCTTGCAAAAGATCATTTCCTGTGCCCGCTATGATGCACAACGCCGTGCAGTCGGCGCAGGCCCGACCGGGATCTCCCGATCTCTCCGCTTCGTCGCTCCTCTACGGCCGCCCTGAAGCCCCAGACCTCTTGCTCCTCGACAACAACAACTCGTCCGCCGGCAAGATGTACCAAGGACCTAACCAACAGCAGCTGTACGCGGAGTATGGCTTGGTGTATCAGCCTCAGGTACTGTATGCAGTATATAGGGAATGACCATTGTTTTTTTCTTGGTGACAAGCTTCTTGTAAAATTCTCTTGAACTCAGCAATCAAAGTGTGGTTGCTGTTCTTTGATTCATTGTTAAGTTCTCGAGACGTAAGTTTTCTCATCTATTTGACGTACATTTACAATTGTTCTTTACATAATTCTTGTTCGCACTTTTTTCGTTCAAACTGTTATTTCTCTAACTATTTTCCCTAGCTGCAAGTTAAATACACCCAAACTAATTCCAAAACTGAATAACTTCTCGTATTTTCAAATATATTCTTTTTTATAGCGTATTTTACGACGAGAAAGAGTACACAACAAACTGGTGTAGCGGGTTGACACTTCAGTTGTCTTCTCCACTTATTAATGCGGAATTACGTGTCTATTAATTCAACATTAGTAGATGGCGAGCGTTCCGCAGCCGAGCTGCCAAGCTGCTTATGTCTTCTTGGGACACCAACGACGGGTATCTTTCGCGATGCTTCTTCCGAACCGATGTACACCGGGTCTTTTATTGGGCACCCTGGTATTGTCAGGAGCTAGCAATTCTTGACACAGAGCGTTTTTAAATCTGAGGCAGCCTTTCCATACAAAGAGAATGTATTCTTTCCTCAGGGAGTCTCGGCAGGAAATCGTTCAGGTAGGCCGCGCAGGTAAGAACGGTCGCTGGTTTCGACGTGTTGCGAGCGGAGTGGAACCCTAGCTTTACATTTTCGCACTGTCAATATACAATTTTCTTGGTGAGAATGGACCACCGGATGTGGTTACCGGTTCTCGGTTCGGGGGNATGCTCTGCGATGTGCGAGATGTGCCGCATAACATAAAAATATTTCCGGGGTGTCTTTTATGAAACTTATAAAGCTAGAAAGACACTTCGTATTGATCGGTAGTTACGAGTAATATCAATAAAAAATCCGTTAGTTGCATCCTTCGACTTAAATTCTTTATTCGAAGTGTCTTTTTATCCTTAGTATTCAATACTACCTATTACGTATGAGTCAAAAGGTTTGGATGGCTATCTGTCTGCTTATATGGCTAATCCCTTGCGAAGGTAACATACCTAAGTTTTACTTGAAATTCTCTGTTGTTAGTGTGGTAAGCGATCATGAACATAAAACGAATGTCCTATATAATAGATAATTAACTAGTGTAGTTTCTTGACGAGTTCCCTTATTAAAAACCCTTTTCTGTATAAGCATCATTTAGTTCGAATTATTCTCAATTTGTGCTCAGAATGACTGATGGCACCAATATTTTCATAATTTGAGGTAAAAACTATTTAACTATTCTAGTTGTATCCAACATAAGCCGTTCCAACGGTATCATACTTTTAAACGTAATTATCCTTCTTGAAAAATTAGTTTTAATAATTTTATTTGTATTCCCTCTACCGTGTTCTGCTCGGACACTGTCGATTTCATTCGAACAAAGAAGGATAGTCGAATGTATCTTACAGTGTGTTGTGAAGTGTGGAGCTGTATTATTTTCCAATGCTTGGAACCGCTCCCCGAAATGCGTCACCTCTCTTGTGCCATTATTGTTTTATTCTGTTGGAGCTCTTTTAATTAACGCACGATTACCAATACTTCCTCATTCTAATGATGAATACTTCAGAAAGTTACCAAATGAAAGTGGCAGAGAATAATAAACGCTCTGATTGTGGATACAGTGGTAAGTTACAACTTCTGCGAGTCTAATTTGTATTAATCTACTCGTATTCCGAGTTGGAGTAAAGTAACTTCTTGTTGCGTTGAGATTGGTAATTCCATTTCAATTGATATATTTTCTCTTCGGTAGTGTATTCAGCCAAATATTTGAGTTGTCACTCCTTTGCTGTAACAATGTTATTGATTTATTGTAAATCTTGTGGAGGGAGGGGTTCAGGCAATGAGGTCTGTTCTTCCATCTAAACGTAACTTGGTTGAGGGAATAGGGAGGAGAGATGTTGTGTTGCCGGGGAACTTATGGTACCGGACGACATTTGTATGGAGTAGGTGAGGGAAATCTCAGCTGAAAACCTCACCCAGTTCGGCCGAGCACGATTTGAACACGCGCTGTACCGCTCAGCGTGACCTTAGAAGCGAATACTTATCACTACACCACTGTTGTCAGGAAATTGACGATTCTGGATATTGCTACTTTCAAGTTCCACGATAAAACGTACGAATATAAATCAAAAGAATGAGGGGTGGCCCGGTTGTTTTCCGTGTTCAACTACCTTTTCGTCGGCTTACCCCTTTACACTGGTATATTTCCTTAATACTCATGACCTAGAACTACTTAAATTATAAAAGTAATTTCAGTATTTTTGTACAAGTCATTCAATTTTAACTCTAGTTTTCTAAATTGAAATTATTATTGGAATGATATATTAACCTGATATTGAAGGACATGAGCTCGGAAAGTTAACATGAAAACTGTAAATTTATTGCTATTTGAAGCACCCTCAGCAAGTTACGTATAAAAATTAAAAATGCGATGTATGACTTTGTTGATCTGCAGCAAGTACCATAAAAAAATGTTGCCGAAACCATACAAATGTTTGATCGATTTAATCAGTTTATTTGAAACCAACATGTTCGAAAAATTCGTACTATTGAAATGTTTACGTTTGCAGTGAGTCTGGCAAGAAAAAGAAAGCATGATGCAATTTTTTCTTGATTCATTAAACCTGAAATGTAGTTGAGCACATGTCTTTCGCCTCCGGTGACAATCCCTTCCAGTTTCAAATGTGTGACAGCCTTAAAAGACGTGACTCAGCGGGAGCTGATGAATTGCGTTCTGCTGTCATAAGCGCTCCTGATAAACTATGGCTAGTTCTTCGAATCAGGTTCACTAACTCCTTTGTTACTCTGTTCATTGTATTCGAATCTTTTATTCAAGTCATTGCAATTTCTCCATTTTGAAAAGAAAACAAGAAAGCAAAATTATTCACTTATGTAATCTCCGAATTTTTCTTTACACTCAGTATAAATTATAAAAGTTGCATTGTGTTATTTGTTGCTATATCATAAAGAAAGCTCTGATGTTGAAGTTGAAGACAAGTTAATTTCTTGAAGAAAAAGAACGATGCTATTGAACAGCTATGAAGTGGGCATCACTTGACGCAGAATGAGGAAGGAACTTACCTCTCCCATTTTACCCAACCGCGTCCCTTCCGTTGGGAATTTTCTCTGGTGGCACTTACTAGACACCAACCCGAAATAGTTTTGTCTGGAGCTAGCGACGGTTTAATCCTCTTAAGGGGTAATGTAGCGATTAAGGAGGTTCTATTGGTAGAAAAATTAAGTGATCATTCTGTGAAATTCGGCAGACTAATTCATTTGATCTCCTGAATTTTACTACGAATTTTCAGAGCGATTCATGGGCTTTGAAGCGAGTAATCAAGAAACAAAATTTTCAGTTTTTCGATTCAATTAATATATCTTGTTATGGAGGTTTGATGATCTTCCGAATATTTTTTCATTATAGCGAAATAATTAACAGTGAAAACTGAATAAAATTAACTACAGTTATAAGAAAACGCTTGAATTATTATTAACTGCCGAAAAATGGACTAAGGTGGGTTATTAAATGAAATATTGATAAATCTATATCGTAAAAACTCAAAATTCCATGGCCTCAAAAATCAGCTGTTAGATTTAGCAACGTCGCACTTACACGTCTCATTTTTTGAACATACATTCGTTCATACGTATGTATTTTACAATCAAAGAAAGTCTGAACACAGTGTAACATTATACCACGAACATCATAAAACTTCATAAAAATTCTTTTATAAATATGGGATATTGTAATTTTTCAATGTCTAGGACAAAATTCATACTGCTGTTTTCTTTCTTAATACAATTCTAATAACATAATTTCTGATACGTACCTTTTAACAAAAATTTTCTTTTACTACAAGTGTTAACTATTCCCCTGTCCATTTCGTGAACAAAAAGATTTTCGTAATTTTAGTTTTTCGGAATATTGAATTTGGAATAAAAGAAATAGTCAGAACCGAAAATATTTTATTAAAGGTGCGAAAGCGGCTTTCAACTACAACACACTTCAGTCATCCAATGATGATTTTTCAAATTAATTTAATTTTCCTCTGTACTAATTTTCAATTTCTGTTTCGCTCTTTGGAGGTTAGACCGATGTAAGAAAGTTTTGCTATTGAATAGTTAGTAATTTTTTCCGGTGTCTTGAGTTTTCCTCCTAGATGAATCCTTTTAGTCGCAATCTTTCCTTACTAATAAAACCTTTCCTTCTTATTATTTTCCATTTGAGATATTTTTGTCACATAACACTTAGCAACGAAGGTTAACTCACGAGACACTAACAAAAAGAATCACGTGCTCTGCGTTGCCAAATCTAAAAGGATACTACGCGAGTAAAATAGGTGGAATATAAAATATTGTTCTTGCTAATTTTACTACCGCGTTGCCTGTTGAGTCTCCTTTAGAAGATTTCTTCGCGGGACCCAACCGTGCGATATCTTTTATGGGAAGTGCAGCAGGAAACCCTGATGGGATTCAATCGGGAGACTCGGAACAATAAAAATATCGGAATATTAGTATTAAAAATGGAACGTACTATCGTCAGTTACTATGTAGTAGTTTCCCTGTCGAGTAATTGCGGTTCGACCGAAAGGTTAGTGTTAAATCGAGTACTACCTTTCACATTCGTCTTGAGAAGTAAGTTTTTACAAATCCTGGAGTTCTCGTGACTCATACATGAAATGCGTCAACCGTATTGTATTGTTGTATTTGTAATTGGGAAATGTAGCATGCTATTGAAGTTTATCTACATGGAGCGGTAGGAGTTGGGTGGTAGGTCATTGTTAATAGGCGGGCCGCTTAGCTGGGTTTACCAACAACTTGGCCCACGTGGAGTGGTTAGAAGTGGCTAGTGAGTAGAAGTGGTTATTGATACTAGGAGCAGCTGGATAGAGGAACGAAGGTTGGCTTTTCAGTAGTCACAGCTATATGAACTGGGACATTAATGTGAAAAGCTACAAAATTTTCTGGCCCCATCGGGAGTCGAACTTCGGGAGTCGAAAGAAGCGACAACACTACCACCTGCGCCACCGGTGGAGCTGTCAACTGTATAAAAGTGGCGGGTTTGCAGTGTTGCAGTGTATTTTATCATAGAAAATAATTACGTTGAAAGTGTCCCGAGTGTACACGTAGTCTTACGTTTCTTGTTTTTATCGTAGAAAAATTACATCAAATTCAGGACTAATTTTTAAACTACAATGTATTACTCTCCTTCAATATGTTATCCTATCAAAGTGTTTGGAAATTCCCGTCATACGTCCCTTCTGGTATGTAGAAATTCTTCCTTTTCAAAAACTGAAGTACTCTATTTCCTCTTATAATTTAACATGTCACGCATGGAACACCATGTTTCTTGCAACTTTCTCCTGATATTAACTCGATCGAGTTATTTTTTATGTAACGTGATATAATACTTGGCACGTTTGTCTATATTTGGAGATTTTTTCCATTTCTTATATAGAGTGATGTCCGATATGCTGCAGTTATTTACAACCTTTTATATTCTTGCTATCGTCATTTCAACTTGTTACTGAAAATGACATCTATATTAGCTTTCTTGTCGCATGCCTTACATCACTTTCATTTAAGTCTGGTTTACCTCTTTCAAATGAATTAACGCTCTTTTATCCTAGTCCTACATTGATTTCATGACAGCTCGTTTCAAATCAATTTTCACCTTCCCTCACATGATTCCGTGTCTTTAAACATTCCTTTTTCTTTCGCTGTAGTCTTCGCCGAGAGCAGTTAAAAGCAGCTTTTACTTTCGTCCCACATTCGAAGTCATTTGCCTAATCTGCTGTGATTTTCGTTGTTTCATCGGAAGAGCGTTACTCAAAACGAGGAGAAAGATACGGCGAAATGTAACGGTGCACTACACGTGCAGTTCTCCACGTGTCCGTGGACTTGTTGAATCTGACGCGTTCGAAGCGATCACGGCCACCTGCCTTCGTGACGTCACTGCGACGTCATATAGTCAGTCAGGTGGTCGCAAACGTACGGCCGACGACGCAATCTTCGACCTTCGGTCGCTGTATGGACTCATGTTTTCGCAAGCACCATAATCACCTTCCTTGTCGGAGTGTGTTCCTACCTTTGTTGCATCGAACAGGATCTCCATGACTCGTGAAGGCAGAAATTCGAGGCTGGAAACATCTGCTGCTGTTTGGTGGAGTAAACGTCTATGAAATGCGACAAGATAAGGAAACTAGGAAAATATATTTATGGAGAAATGAAACGGAATTGTTCTGGCAAAGAATTTTGGGACTAATCTTTGACCCCACCATCAAATTGAAGAGGAAGTTGCGGTTTATGCCATTTTCTAGCGTTGTTTTCTAGTTACATAAATGATATCTTTCGCCCATGGAAACATGTAATTGATTGGCAACATGGCATTCTGTAAAAACATACTTAAACATTTATGCTGTATGATTTGAACATAAATAAAATTTGAATTCAGAGTGGAGCTATGCCTACCTCTACAAAACGGAACTTTCACTTACGTTCAAGTTCCTCGATCTGTTACCGAAGAGACAGTGATGCATATTATTTATATCCTTATATGAACAATCCGAAGTCTGAGACTGAAGTTGCCTTTGTTGCGTGTCTGTCTCACGATTTGCTAGAGTATAGTGATAACATACAAATCATCCAAGAGATATTTCTTTATTCACTTTGTAAAAAAATAAAAGTGAATTCATTTACTCATCGCGCAGCTTTTACTACACTTGACTTCAAAAACATTCGAAATTGTGCTCCGTATTGGCTTCGGTCAAATAATCTTCATTCTTGCTAAGATTTCGATTCGATTTACCCCTGCTATTCGGAACCAATAATTAATTACATTATTTTCTTCATAAATTTGTATTTTACTTTAATTACATATTAAATAAAATAGTGGGCCTGTGCGACTTTCAAAGATGCAAACATGAACAATTTTCTGTTTCAAATAATGATGGGAGATCAAAGAGATTTAAGAAGTCTTAGGTCGAACATTAGGGACTTTCACTTTCGCGTTGTGGCAATATACTGTTAGAGTCTGATATTTTCTTTGGCATCAATACCCATATGTTATTATTCGTGTGACCAAGGGAATGTATCTCTGGATTTCTAAACGTCAATCCAATTTCACGTTCTTCATTTTCGTCTTCTTAGCTAAGTCGTAGTAGATTTCTGTGGAGCAGAAGAACTGAGAAAGATATATTTTGTTTACCTTGTAGTTCCTGTTTTCTTGCGGGTGCTGGAATGCACAAAATAACTTTCCGTGTATTACACAGAATATAAACTGTGAACCATAAAACTTATAAACACTAGTTTTATCATAAATGAAATAAATAGTTTATAATTAAATTGTTTCAAAAATGCCGTGGGAGTACGTTTGGACGAAGTTAATAAAAGCATTATATTAATCTGTTTTTTTGACCATCTCCATTAATTATTTTACAATAATTACAACAGTATTTTTTTACGTTGTGGTCTTGAAATAAAACGTGGTCTTTTATTTTAAGACCTCAACGCGAAAAAATACTATAGTAATTAATAAATGCAATTTGGATCGAATTTGCGTATTTTTCTTCCGAAATCATGAGAAATTAAAACGACCAACAGACGTAAAAGTAATGTAAGGTGTTTTTTCAGCCTATCCCGAAATGCAATGATTCTATCGATTTCAGCTTATGCAAGGAAAAGCGTTCTTTTTTGTGATAATTTTAGGGTTTGTACTGGTTATACGAACAAGTTGCATGAGCATGTAAGATAATATGTAGTCAGTACCTTCAGTAATCATTATTTTTTTAATTGTCCAAAAATGTGTCAGATTAAATATTGTAGAACATCTTCTGGTCGCAGAATCTCGAATTTTATATGATTGTTACGAGAATCTAATAATCCAGTGTGAGAAATGACATTACGCATAATAAAACTGAAAGTCCAGTTTGTTTTTAGTCTCTTCTACAGATATTGCTTGTTTAGTTGCCCCCGGTACCGATGACCGTTTTCCGGGTGCCTAATTAACTTTGGGCGTACTTAAAGTCGTCAGATCCTCAGGTAGAAGGATAACTTCACCATTAAACTCTACACTTCCTTGCGGATTAGGTGTACACCGGTCTAACTGTGCCCGTCCCGTGTATCCCCAGACAATGGGACCGGTGGGCAGCTCTTTTCATAAACAAGTTGGCATTATCACGAAACAAAATTCTCCATAAAAATTGTGATGTTGTTATAGAATAATTGAAATATACGCTTAAAATGATGAAAAATGATACCAAACACGACCTTACTGACATCAAATGCTCATTTGACTATTAGTCCAGTAATTAGGTGACGAGAACAAGCATGTCAAAAAGAGTTTTTTCCCTTTCAATATATTTTAGTTTTTCGCCTATAACTTTAAAACAACGCATTTTCAGAACAAAACATTCTTGAACAGAATAAATGTACATTAAAATTGTAACAAATTATATTCTGTACCGTTTTGTCACCAGACGAAAGGAAAATGCTTAAGAGCGTGATTAAATTGATAAAAATTCTACAATGGATCTAATTGAATTACAACTTGAGAACTACAAACTTTTAGAGAAAATGTCTTTATACGAAAATGAAATACATTAAACGTTCTACAAAACACGTTATCCTGGATTTTGTTTCTGACAATCTGTTTATCCTGTTCTGTGCGTGGAAGTTTTGTGCATATCTATGTCGAAGAGTCGATACGTATTATTTAATTGTATCAAATAGGATAGTTCTGATTTTTTGATATGATGAACCGAAATTTTCGACTTTGACCGAAGTACCAGAAATCAACAAAGAAAAACAGAAAAAATTCAGCAATTCTCAGTTAGCATGGATTTTAACTTTAAAGCAATGAGTTTTAGAAATAAAATGCTATGTCATTTTTTTTCAATTCTGTAAATTTACAAAAGTTAAAGACCAGAACTCGAACCGTATTTGGACCAGAGACACCATGCAAGGAAAAAAGTGTTCGTTGACTCTACTACATAGATGTGTACTTAAGTTCAACGCGCACAAGCGGATAAACAGATCGTCAGAAAAAAATACTCTGAAAAACACATTTTGTTGGACGTTCAATAAATTTCATTTTCGTATAAGGACGTTTTCTCTAAAAGTAAGTAGTTATCAAGTTATAAACAAAATACGGGGAAAATAAGTTTTTTGATCCATTATACAATGACGCTCTTAAGCCTTATCCGTTCGTCTGATGACAAAATGACAAAGAACATAATTTGTTGGAAATTTAATATTACATTATTTAGATACAGTGGTGTTTCGTTCTAAAAATGTATTATCAAGTTATAAGCGGAAATCTGAAGAAAGAGCATTTTATAAAATCTTAGTAATTTATTTTTGTTTGAGTTTACTGTTGAAATCTGAGCCTGCAGCTTCGTTCTTTCCCCTCCTTTCTTGTTTTCCTGGTAATTTTTAAAATTAAAAATTATCGAGCTGCTGCTCAAAAGAATAAATTTTATTTGAACATGAATGAATTCTTTATAATATTAGAGAAGCATCTGATATATTTTTTAATACAAAATAGTTGACAACAATAAAATATAACACCTACTAGAATATTTTTCTTTAGGAAATATACAGGTGACTGGATTTGGAAACTTAAATCTATTATTCTGAGAATTGCGTGAGAATTCTAGAGTTCAAAGTTTCCAAACGTCAGTGGTGTAGAATTTTTTTTATACAATATGTTCCTATGTTATTCTTAAATTATATTCTTATATATTGTTCTTATATTTCTTAATTTTGTGTGTCGACCTCCGAAAATGTGAGCAATGATTCTCTTGTAGTCAACACCCTCACATACATTACTGACAACAGAAATTGAACAATAAATGAATAATTATTCAGAGAAAACACACTAATTATGAAGATAAAAGAAGGACTTTTGTGGTTGAAAAAAAATATTTTGACGAAAAATCTAAGTTTCTTAGCGTCTACCCCTTTTCTTTTTGACGTACAGACGAATAACTAAACCTGCTGTTACAAAGATCTATCTTATTGTTTCATTCGTATCACAAACTGCATAAAAAGCACATTTCATGATTTAGAGTGAAATAAATATTGTGTTAGGAATGAAACCGGAGCCAAGAAGTTCTCCAAAGCCTACGTGTTTGGTTCTAAAACCCGAAGTGCCGAACGTAGGTGCACTATCTAGAACCAATGCATTTACTCTAGTACGGTACACAAAATAGTTTTCCTTTCAATCATTTGTTTCATGAAAGCATCAAGTAAATTATAATTGGAATTCTTCGCACATTGTTCTCGGAATCAGAGGCTCCCAAAACTGATATATTCGTCAATATTTCGCGACCGTATATTTTTCACATTACAATACTTTTTATATACTATGTTAACGGAAGCTCAAAACACAGTAATGTCATGGATACGTCGTGTTTAGGTTCATTTTTATTGGAATTATATGCATAATTTAAAAAAATTAAGATAATGGGAATAAAAATAAAAATGTTTAATTGATAACACAATAAATAACTCTAGTAAGTGACTCATGAAATCTATTAACGGCTGGTCGGTTGTTTGGCAGGAGGGTGCGCGTCGGGCTGCAAGCCATTGAAGCAGGTAGAATTAGTTGAATTTGATGGTACCCAAAATTTTTAATCCATCGCCCGACTTTTTGAGCATCAGGAACTGTCGAGTTTAAGAACTCTATTATCTTTGACTGTGCACGTGTGTTATCATTTCTGAAGCAGTGTCTCATCTAGTGATGGTGGTTCCTGGTCACCTTGAACATTGATGGGGCCTCTCGTACCGGCATATACGGGCTCGTACCAAATCTGAGGAGCCTTCCCAAAATATTTCTTTGTGTTTTCATTCCTCTGTGTTAACTGTCTGGATTTGGAAGATTTGAGTCTGCTTGTCGTTACGATTGTGCTTGTTCCCGTTTCTCACGGCACTTTCATTCAATCTTAATGTAATCATTGTATTAAGTGATTTGAATAATTTTTAATTACGTACTACAGAGACTGTTCGATTCTTTAAATCGTACTTGGTATTGTTCTCTGAGGGGGGAAGGGGATTGAATTTGCCGAGGATACAAATATTGATTGTGCATCATCAACGTGCATGGAGACTCGAGGGGATCGCTGACGCACTAGCGGAGATTTCATGTTTATTAAGTATTGCTGTATGTTTCTACCGATCTATCTTGCTATTTCTTCTTTCGTTTGTTTGCCCAATTGTCATTTTTTTAAAGTATAGGTTGATCATCCACTGTTTTTACTACAAGATTAGATTAGCCCACCGGCAACAAAATGAAACATCTGTAAATTAAATTTAATTTTTTAAAGTATTAAGAAAATATCTTTAAAATAAAAAATGAATTGTCCTCGAAACGCAATTGAAGCGTATTATCAACCTAGAAATCCTTCCAGACATGCTTATTGGTGTTACTCGTATATTACTGTGAACTTTCACTGCTAAATTGATATTTTTGTTTTAATGAAGATGAATCTGAAAATGTGTACAATGCAGGTTTTGGGCAATTTTATCCAATGCATTTTATCATTGTTTAATTTTTCTTGGTTAAATAAAGACTTCTAAAAACTCGCAGATGAAGTTTAATGGAAAATCTTCTTCGTATTTTTGAGTTTGTGTGTGTGTAAATCTAGTCATTTGTGTTTTAGTGCTAAGTTTTACTGAATGTCACCGTACTGAGCACTTTCTTCTTATATTCTCCCATTTTTTACAAGCAACTTGAAAGAATCAAATTCACCGGTTTCACCTTGAGTTACTCGGTTATAAACTTCTCAAAGATAAAATAAAATGCAAATTTTCGCCAATTTTATATTAACCCGCATCTCGCAAAGTTTTCCTTGTGTCTTTTAAAAAGTGGGCACGTCGTTGCCGGGGCATTCGTTTTGCCTGTCCTTGTGGGAGGTGGTGTGAGACAATGATGGGGGAGAGGTAGCTGGAACCAAGTCGGGTGAGGACGATGGCGCAGTCTCCATCTTCCTCCTTCCGTCGGTGATGGTGCGCGATACAAACTGGCTCCGCCTGCGACAGACAGTGGGGACTGGGTGCAAGAGCAGGAGCGGGAAGTAGCTGACAAATGAATACGATTTGTTTCCAATCGCCTGGATGAATACCCAATCTACTCCGCTTCGGAAGGGCTGCGCGTCGATCGGATAGTGCAGGGAGAGGTGGTTTGAGTTTCCGAAGTCGGGAACCAAGGGTGCACAAACACATCACTCACGTCCTTAACTGTTGCGGATCACAAGTGAGGTGGGCGCATGCGTGCGCTGAACTTCTATCCACGATCCTACATACAAAGACGAAAACCTCATCTTGGATTGATTATAACATTTAGAGTAAGTTTTGTTTTCCTTGTGAGTGTAGAAATAAAGTCGCTCTTTTAAAATTTGTCGAGTGAGATAAATATTTCATTGCCATTCTGGAGGAGAAAAGGCTGAAAATCGCACGAGGTCCAATGTGGCAATGTTTGTGTTAAAAGAATCACAAGTCAAGTAAAGTAATATATTTTTGTTGTGAACTGTCTCGGAAGATCAAAATATAAATGACACGGAACCAAGTTATTTCTTAATTAATGACATAGTGGATAGCTATGATTTAATAGGGGTTTTAATGACTTTCTTGTTATATCATCTCTAATTTAAAAAAAGTATTATCTATTACCTCTATACTAACCAGTAGTGCTAAAGTTCTGTATTTAATTCAATGACCATGTGTATATACAGTGCACGATCTTATCCGCGACGCGAAGCCTTTAAGTATGGGTTTAATCAAAAACTATTTTTCCCCATTTCCAGTATTGAGAATTCATTTGTTCCATCACAACCATCTTAAGTCGCTCCGTAAAGAAAGTGAGTCCAATTCTCTTTACGTCTCCTAGAAATTTAGTTCTGCGAGGTTTAGTTTGTTTCGAAGTTTCTTTTTTTACGAACTGGCGTTATCAATTATTTTTAAGTATTGCATTCCTGTATTTTCATTTTCTGGTAGTCGTTAGCGTAGGTGAGTAAGCCACAATTTGGTCAGACGTGTTTCTTGTTTCTAGTAATACTTCATTTAATAATTATGTGTATTATTTCTTGACGTACGAAATAGTTTTAATAGGATGGTGGACATTTTTCTTATTTGAGTTTTTGATTTCTCTTCAATGAAACGTCGTGAACGTGTTCAAAGCGACATATATTTCACTGAGTATTGTTCATTTGAATAATTAAATCATGCGTCATGTTTTCCCACTTCTAACAACCGACAAGTTACCTGACATGTTATTGGTAACGAGGACGAGAAAAGCACGTTTGGCATGTGTTATTAGATGCAAACCACTACATTGTTTAATATATTATATTTTCGCTTTTCTCGGTACTATTTGAATCCGTGGGCCTCATTTTCTTGAACTGTGTGTGATTTGTCTCCAAAGACTTCCCTTTTGGGGAAGCCTATCTTCAGATTAGTTCATAATTTTCGCGCCATTTCTTAGTTCTCACAGGGAGCGTTAGAGTGAGCAACTTTCCAGTGCTTGTCGTTTTATGATTCAAAATATCGCGCTGTTGTTCTTTCATTGCGCACTAAGGTAAGATTTGTGTCATTTTCTCACTATTCTGTTAACATTTATAGAATGCTTACGTACCCTACATTCCTAAATAAATTTTATTTTACGTTCTATGGATCCAAAAGTCGGATCTTACTCAGTTTGGCGTACATCTTAATTTTCTATGAACTTGTTTGTGCGGGACAAACCGTGTCTTAGTAGATAAAACTAGGAAGTTTTACCTACTAAGACGCGATTTGTCCCGGACAAACAAGTTTATACTGACTCCGACCGCGGAATCCTACGTTTATATCGTAATTTTCTGTTTTTATTGCTCAAATTCGACAAGATTCGCCCAGATTGCAGCTTGTCTCCTCTATCCAGTTTGTTGCGCCAATTCTAACCGGCGCTTTAGCCACGCGACCCTTTCCATCGCTGCCGCTCTTGGGGTCGTTCGTTCCTCCTCCGCGGGCTCTTGTATTCCCGCATGCGTCGATGCGGTGGCGGCGGCGGCGGAGCCGTGCCGTCGCCGCGGGGTCCTCTCCACGCGCACCTGCTCACCCCGCGCTGCACAGCTGCCGTCACGCCTGCCAACTTGCGCGTCCCACTACCAACCTTGCTCACCTGAACGGTCGCCGTGGCTCAATCGTGAGCGTCCCGATTGGAAGAAAAGCGTGCGAATCAATTCACGGCTTCATTATTTTATTGAATTTGTCCATAAGTTAGGAGGTAGGAAACTTTCTGGGCATCCTTGCTAACTTCTGTTTCTACACGGGTTGAAATATAACAAATGAAAATGTGAGCATATGGGTGTTTACAAGCGTTGAAGCCAGCTTTGAATTCTCTAAACTGGATTGACTTCACGCGAGGCGGAATTGGGATTGAATATTTAATTTTTTTCTTGTTTCCACGTTAGTATTGCGTAATTTTTATTTTTTCTCTAAAAGTTCGAAATCTGATAAAAATAATATAGTTTTGGAATAAGTTAGTTCATAGAACAGAATGAAACAAGAAAGCTACCGTTTGGGATTTGGACTAAACATACCCTATACGCTTTTATTTTCCTCTTCGGTGTATCCTGTTCCGAAGACTCATGTTTGTAATATAAACATACTTTACTGCGAATTGCCTTTTTATTCTAATTCTTATATAGTTTTGTTCTCTTATATTTCGTCATGCTTATTCTGCGTATTTTCTCAAGAACTCTTTTGCATATGCAGTGACGTTTGCTTTTGTGATTAACTGATATTTGCGGAATTAGTGTGCAAAGAAAATGTAATACCTGCGCATAATAAAGTTTACATTTACCATGAGAGAAAATACTTTGGTGGCAGTTTAAATGAGATAAGCAAAAATTACGTCCACATACAACAGCACATAACGCAGCAGAGAGAAGAAACACATTAGTAATACACAGTAAAGACGTGTTCGAAAAATATAAAACCATTTAAGGGAGAAAACGTTGTGTGCAGTGAAACATTCTTATATGGCGTATAAGAAATCGAAATAATAGAAAATTATAAAAATTTACTTACTGAAAACGTGTTAAATCTGGATATGACTTTTAATTAATTACTTTCCAATAATAAACGAGAATTTTCTTTCTATCAGTTTTCGTCCCATGTTTTTTTCTAATATAATCTATTCGACTGCAATACTATAGCTGTTGCCATGCTTTCACTATAGGTTTCAAGCCTTTTCACCTTGTCTATTGTACAATACTACAATGGTAGAAATCACTTACCTTCGGGACCATGATTTCTACTGGATGTCACTATCCTATCACGCAACGAATTTTTGAATCTTTTCTTGGTATGCGATCTATCCTCATTGTTTGTCTTTCCTTCATGGATCCCAGCGAGTAGCAGCGTTTAAAGAATCTCGTGGTCAACGGATGTGTTACCAGATCTTTCGAGTAGTTATGTACATGCGTTCCGAAATAACGAGATTTGTACGCCACTTTGAGTTAGAATTTTTAATGATACGTCCTATTATTAAACACGAATATGTGAAATTTGTTTATTTCTGTAAATTTATTATCACCCGTAGAATAATTTTACCTGTTATTTAATTGAGCATGTCCGAAATAGACTGCTTTACGTTTTGTGTGTTCAATTTTTACCCCATTTTCCTTCAACCATGCCGTGATGTTATAGTTTAGTGAAATTGTTACATCGATTGGATTGTGACTTTCTATAAACAATGCGAGAAAATCTGTGTGGCCGGGCTGTACTCCGTGGGTTATTACATACGTAACTATTTCATTAATATGGCGACTGCTGTGCCACTACAGCTCTCACCATTCGCTGGTACTATTTTCGCTAACGTGCTCAATGAGATAATTCAAGGTCTTATCCGGCTGTCTCTTCGTCATTCAAGGAAGTCAGTCAGTAATTAGAAGATACGGATCATTAATGTATCATTTTGCTTCAGGACCTTTACTTTTTTCCTTTACGCATTGGCAAAAGTAAACAATGAAGTTATCTTTTCTTTCGAATCCATATTTGGGAAATGTAGCGTGCTATTGAAACTTATCTACATGGAGCGATAGGAGGTAGGAGTTTGGTGGTAAGGCTATTGTTAAAAGGTGGGTCGTTTAGCTGGGTTTTAGCAACCACTTGACCCACGTGGAGGGGTTAGTAGTAGCTAGAAAAGCAAGATGTATGATTTGAGAATGGTTTTCCCATGTATCAATGAAATCAATGCACTTAAAGTTCGCGACGAAGGTTTCTTTTCCATTTACGTAGACTTTTGATATCACCTAGAAAGGCTCCGACCCAAACGATTACTCTGGGATCTAGTTACGAATACATCCTTTCTTGTGTACTTAACGAATACAATCTGATTGTGCATTTTAATTAATTACATTTCCTTTCTGCAGTTCCTGAGAGCGATTTTCTGAAGAGAAGGTACGATGTATTCTTCATGATGCTCATAGTTTCTCACCTTTTTGTCTTTAGTGTTATCATGCACGGCCGAATGATTATTCTCCAGAAATTTATTTGATTGAAGATCGTAATTCTAGTATCGAAGCTAGTGTGACTGAAGACATTTGATCATTACGGGTTGTGTTGTTTCCTGTAGACGGCGTTGTGGGACGGATTGTATCTGTCTCTCTTTTCTCTCCCCCTCACCTTTCTGCTCTTCCTCCGCGCTGGTGAGCTCTGCATCGCTCCGCTCCCGTCTTCCACCCAGTCGCGCCCCAACGTCCTCACACCCCCGCGTTCCCGCCCCGGCCTCGGGCCGTGTAAATTAGACCTCATCACCATCTGCCGTAGTCTCGGAACGCCGCGGAGCCGAATTTCAGCCACGAAGCCCACCAGCTTCCCACTCTTCGCTGCCCCGACGCTCCTGTTCTTGTATCGGCAGGTAATGGGCTCAGAGCCCTCTCCCTTTCCTTTTTTCCTCGCAGTGGTAAAGTATTGCCTCGTTATGTGTTCGACGGTTTTTGACATGCGATTCGCATGTTCGAGTTGCTTTAGCCGTGCCACATGAATATTTGTTTGGGTCATTTAATTTCCCAGCGGAATTGTAGTGATTTGGTCGATTGCTCGAGTTAAAACATCTCTTATATTTTTAACATTTTGTGTATTTGCAATTAAAGTGTGAGTATGAATACAAATTAAACATTTGTAATTATTTTTGCCTTCAAATGGAATCAATTTGTTGGTGACATCGAGTGGGTACCTTCTTTTTTCCACTGGGATAAAGGTCTGTGTTCGGTGAAGGCATTTGTGGAGATATTACGCAAGATACTCTTCAAAGGTTTCGAAAATTCTATAACTTCGTTAAATAAGTTCCTAATTCGCAAGAAATCCTCTATGCTTCTTGCGAAACTTTAACGTGATTATATACCTTGGTAAAAGTGAAGGATTCTTAAGTCATTCTTTTGAAGGGGGAAATTCGCGTTTAGCAGAACCATTTTAAGTAAAGCGTTCTAATGGTGGTTGCATTTTATAATATGTAGTGAAACTGAACCGTGGTAAATTTGTACCTAGTTCATATTATTAAATCGTGTATTCGGATATGTTTTGACTCCTAATTTGACAGCATTTGTTTTCATTAAACTATGTGCAAAATTGGCCTTATTTGACGTGTACCTTTATGCAAACCTTGGGTCCGTTAGCGGTTATGACTACGTAATATTTTACAATGCACAATTTAAACGGAAATGAAGAAAAGCTTATGCCAATCTTACGCACGTCGAATGCTGTGACATCTATGATTGTTTTTCTCATTTTGATTTATTTCGTACTCTCCATTGTGACCGTTTAACTTGACGTTGTGAGATAAATAATTTCAGATACGTATTCTTGACAAGAGTCTCGAAATAACTGTAAGAAGATGACTTCATTTGAAGTGTTTAGTCTCAATGGGGACCAGATATTCGATCTGAAGTTCGTGTGTCTTATAATTGAAAAAAATCTACATCTTGAGATTTAAAAAATTTGTACACATTGGTGTTGCGCATCACAATAAAAACATGGCAAGTGATTATAATTTTCTCATTATTAAATTGCTTTGTAAGTTATTTCGCAAGCCACTGGATCGGACTGGATTCAATTCGTGGACGGAGACTGGAAAGATGACCCGCCGGCCATATTTTGGTGACTCCGGGCGGTGAATACAAGCATTTATTTAGAAATTGCCTACTCAAACACGGGTTATCAATTAATCTATGGTTTGGTAGCTCAGATTCATTAATGATGAAAAATATAACTGCTGTACAACATCAACTGTTTGATCATGTTTACTTTGCACTATTTGACGCACTGACATCACGTGTAAACATTCAACCTGTGTGGTGACGTTGTATCAAGTTCGTGTCGATACTTTGCGTCGAAGTCTCCGCCGCGGGGACGCTGCTTGTCTATACTATCGGATTTTTTTATTATAGGCCCCTGACTTCTGATAGCTGTGGAGAGCACAACCAAGATCGTAGAAAAAAACAGTTAACACCATTGGATTTGTCATTTTGTTCTGCATTTACACAAGTGAAAAATTTGGATTTATGAATTATTAATATTTTAAATCGGAAATGTTTGAAAAAAAAACGTGATATTTTTTACGTTTTTTGCCGATTTCGCGTTGTTGCCGGGCGTATCACTCCACTGACTGGTATACTTTGTCAGTTGGGGAGTCCAGTCTGTTGACTGAATACGGCGTCGGCAACAATGCGCGTGAGTGTAATACTCCTCGGCCGTATATTCAAAACATGGTTTTATTTATCACTTGTTGGAGGCTGAGTAAGTAGTTTTAAACGTTGTACTTTAATTATAATGTAATCACATGTTTCGGAGTGCGACAATATACATTTTATTCCTTAATAATGTGTCTGGTCGTTTTTATCATACAAAAATAACTCATTATATTTTGCGAGTAGAAGCATGAAATTTTTAAATATGATCACAATCACAACAACGGTCACCCACTGAATGAGAATTATTTTTGTCATCTTAGTTTTATTTTATAAAAAGAAAAGAAATTCGACATATCGGCAAAAACCGTAAAAATATCACTTTTTCAATCATGCCAAGTTTTTAAAAATTAATATTCATTCGTAGAACCAAATTTTTCACTTGTGGACGTGCGATACGAAATGACAAATCCAACGGTGTTAACCTATTTTTTTCTATGATTTTTGTTGTGCTTTCCACAGCTATTAGATGTCAGGGGTCTATATTAAAACACCCTTTAGCAGACCCCAGCCTCACCACTCGCTATCAAAAGGAATCGATATAATTATCCCCCATATCTCTCTTAGCTTGTGTCTCTAGCGTTTGCTTCCTGTGCCTCTTGCACTTACGTTCTCCACCCTCATCCTTCTCGCTCCTCTGCGTTAATTACATGGCTTTACTGCCTTGTCGATCGATACGTCGAACGTTCGGCGGTGGTGGCAGAATTGTGTTTGTAGTATGTGTTAGCTAGGGACTTGGAAAACTGTCTGCCGCACATATAGCTTCGTTTCAGTTTCTGCTCAATTTATTTATGCTGACGATTCCACACGTTGTACCTATATTCTTCGGTTCGCCTGGTGAAGTAAATAACTTGGCGATAAACTTATTGTTATTAGTATTATTTTTCGGTGAGAAAGTATTAAAGTGTTTGTACGTGAAACGTTTTTGATAAATTATAGGACTTAACAATTATTGCGATTTAATTGTAGAGACTTAATTTGGGCATTTTCTGTACATTATGTACAAGATGTTTGTCTATTTATTTATTTTTTCCCCGAAGTTGTAAAACCTCGTTAACGTAGTAATTCTGGGAGTTTTTACTCAATTTTTTACAGAGAGCTTCTTAAGAAAATCCATATGATATTCGACTCCCAGCTATTTTGATGTAATTGGCTCGGTTGAATTGGTTGGCCTATCTATATTCGGAATGTCGTTTCCTTTCAATTTTCAGGATTATTGTCTTCTTGAAAATCAAAAATCTATTTTATCTCTAAACACATCTTGTTAGGGAAATGCTCGGAACACAGGAAACCGCTCTCAGGGAAACATTCTGTAACGTAGATGCAAGAGAGAATGAAGTCTTATCGGATTTGAACACCGTACAACTCTCTCCTCCAGAAGACCCTAGTTGTTAAAATTGCTTTTCCAGTGGCTCCGATTCTTAAAAGTGGACTGTGTGAATGTGCGCTCAATCCTCTTTGCGTGCGCAGTACTTATCTTAATCAACAATAACACGTAGAGGTTAAATATGGGAAAGTAAATCCGTGTCTCCGTCTTATCATTCTTTGCCCGTACAATTGATTTTTTTAAATTCTGAAAACATTGTATTGTTGTCGAAACCTGTATTTGTTGACCCTTCTCTAATACTAAGGACTCATGATGAACATATGAAATATCATCCCTATGTCTAGACCCCAGATTTGTGTATGAATGCCATGGTATGTGAAATAATACCTGATGCTTAAGTATCACTGCTCCAAATGAGGGCTGTTACACGTCTATAAAGAGATAATCCCCGCTCATAATCGAGTACCCCTAGTTGAACCGTTCCGTACTTCTCCACGACAAATAGTAAAACTAGTGCTTCGGCCACAAAAGTGCTGTAAGGATCAAATACGTGAGGACGTATGACATTCATTCAGTACCAGTATTATGAAGAACCAATCTATTGAAAGCATTTTATAATGCCTAAAATGTCCTAAAGGGTGGTTGATTCTTATTTTTATGTTAATTTGCGTACCCCAAAAGTAGAACTTCTTGAAAATTAGTATTATTCGACTTATTTCGTCAATTTCCTTCTCATTTAGTGCTTTAAGCATATAAGAGCACTGTAATTCGGAGTCTGAAATGAGACTAATTTTTCATGGTTTTTTGCCGAAATAAGGAAGATGTTGGAAAGAAACTTAAGTGCAAGGCGGGTAGTGTAATGACAAAATATCGTATGGGTGACACTGGTTCGTATGGTTCCTAGATTGGCGAGGGAACGTGAACGTATTCAAGAAGATGGTGGCGAGAACAATTGAACAAAATTGTAAGTTTTCTCCTAATACGCTCCAGTAGAATAGCCCGTTTCAGCTTTCAAAATGATAATAACGGAAGACTCATAATTAGAAAACGGAATTTTTTAAAAATAAAATACTGCGCTGCTCATCACCAACGAAACTTATGATTCTTATAGTGACTCATAAATGTAAAAATATTAATCTTTTACAGTTAAAAAAGAACTAATTTTACCACATTGTGACGTAATGTCAAAACCATTTAGTTTTAATTCCGAAAACTAATGCATTTGACCGTTTTGGGTCTTATTTGATCACTGAATAACCTAATTTCTGTACCCAAATCGTCACTACTTGTGCCTAAAATTCCGACGTCGTATGCTCAGTAAACTGATCCTTCTTCTGATAAATCTTGTGTTTACGGATGTCTTCCAGAAAATGAGTTGTGATTCTAAATATAATGTCCACATCGTCTGGAGGACGTAGACTATAAGCTATTTTCTGTTTTATTACGGTTGTAATGAACATTGCAAACGTGCGATGTTATCTGATACGTTCTTTGTTTCAGGTGAGTATTCAGCGTTTTGATTTTAAAGCAGTGAAACAGTGAAGGTAAGTAACACATTCTCAATTAAAACCTACTTCTTCGAGAAGTGAGGCGTAGATGCCACAGGGAATTTATTTACTGGGGGAGGGTTGGTCACGAGTAGATCAAATTCAAAATTGCTTAAGTTTGTTTCGCTACTTACAGTTACAGATGAAGTGGAAGCAAAGATTGAGTGTTGTCTATGGTGTTAATGAGCCATTTCAGGTCAAATCAACATAGGGTTGAAACCTTACGATGGGATTTTAAAGGCATTTAGTGGGACGGTAGCCGTCCTTTCCTTCCTAAGAACTGTTATGGGAATATTTTGTAGACTTGTGGTGACAGCTTAGGTAGCGTTGCTCATCAATGTTCAAGTAGACCGCTCACACCGACTTGCTTTTCTTCGTACAAAAATGAAAAAAAGTCACTCCTAATGTCTACTATTTTCCCCTTTTGGAACGGATAGGGGTAGCAGTGAAACACCCACGCAGCAAGAAGGAAATTTCTAGGGTCTCTCCCAGTCATACCCAGCCGTGATAATGAAACGGACCAAAGCGTGATCCTGGCTTTTTTCTCTCCATCTTTGGACCGATGCATCGAAAGTGCGGAGTCCAGTCATGGTTTACGGTGATGCTAGAAATGTAAATTTATTTTTCTGCTGTTAACTTTCAGTAGTTTTGTGCTCGATATTACTCCGCATTATTTTTCTAAATATACAGCCATAAATTCTAATAGTGCGTGTGAAATTGTATACTGATGAAACTTTCTAGTTTTCGTGGGACAATTTTCAAGGAAGAATATTATTTTCTTCACCTTGCTTGTATTAGCCTTCAAAGCGCATGTTAGAATGAACCTTCAATTTTCGATCAAATTGTATTATCATCACTATCCATTAAATAATTTTTTACTAAAATGCAGTTAAAACCCGCTATATAATAAATTATTTTCTGTAGTAATAATATAACAATTATTTAACAAACACGCATTGTTATCAATTTTTTCATTATTCCGAAAATACTGCTAATGAAAATCAATCCAAACTAACTATTAAAGTCGCTGAAAATTTCGAATTACTGCTGATAGTATAAAAGACACTGCGGCCCTCGAACTCTTTCACTAGTAGGTCCGTGCGTAGCACAAATCTGCCTTAACGTTAGTTGAACACATTTTCTTTTTTTATCAATTTGGGGGATAAGGGCTTTGGAGGCACGTAGAATTCATAGAAGATTGATAAGCTATGAGTCACCATAGGTTCATGTGATTTGTCAAATTATCTCGAAACACAATGTGCTAATAAAATGCATTAAGTTTGCTATGAGGTACATTTCTCTCAAATTTTTAGCAACAATACATATTAAAGCATCCGAAATTGGGGCTCGGAAAATAAATATCGTTAGATGTATTTTGCCGAGATTTGACTTGCATGATACATAGTCGCGTTCTGTAGTCGCCTATTGGGGTAATACACGTTGTCACTAATGAAAAATGTCAATTTGTAAACTAGAATATTTAATTGTAAAATCAATTAAGTTGTTAGAATTTTTAGTTAAGAGTGTTTTTAGCACAAGATGAGTTCGCGTGGACTATATCCTATGTTATTGTTTCCTGAATACTGATTACTTTCCTAGATGACAAATTCCCGGTTTTTTTGGGAGGTTGTACCGTGATACCTCTGCAGGAGTAGGCTACGACGCGTTGTGTATGAGGAAGAGTCGGGGCAGGCACCGCCCAGCACGAGTATAAATACGTGGAGATTTGCAGCGCAATTAAACTTCGAAATCGGTCGGCTACGAGAGGAAAAGGGGTGACCAACCCTCAGTCGTGATCATCCAGCGTCTGATCGATCACACAGCTGTCTACAGTTTTTGTGCAGAATTAAACAATTTTGTGGGAAGTTCCTTGATTGGCAGCTGTGAGGAATTATCCCTCTGTTGTCGCTGTGCCTCCTGTTTGCTTCTACATGCTTTAAGAAGAAATCTTGATGTAAAATATTGAAGATTAACTTTCTTAATCTCCCTGAAATACTGGTATTGAAAGAACTGTTTCTTAATTTTGCTTGGGACTATCCTTAGAAGAAGACATTTGTGCTGAACACCCCTCGTATTTATAAATGTGTTCCGTGTGTACTCTGGAAAGTACAGAAGCAGACGTGGTAGACGTATGCGTGTTTGTGCGAGCACGCGTGGATTTTCGGACATGTGATCTCCCGCGTACGAAGACACGTACTGTCCGACTGTTGGCCACAGCTGTGGACGTCGGCACGTGGGTCGAGTAGCAGCACGTTCTTCTCATTCTCTTAGTGTTCAGATGACAACCCTTGTCCAGAGAAGCTTATGAAAGAGTCTCATTGAAGACCCATTTTCACGGAAAGCTTGCCGTTTCTTGATGGAAGAAATATCTGAGGTGAAACATCACCCGGAGACCATTGGTAATTTTATTGAAGAGAGAAGCGAATGTCATGTAGTGGAAACTTCCGAAACATCTTATGCATCTTGCTATCGAAATAAACGAGTGCATTTTACACTGCATTATTTCGAACAGGAACATTTTTCAGTTTTCGTCACCACTAACGTCGACGTAATTTCCATCCTTTAAAGTACTTTTATCTTCCTCTTAATATACTTAGCATTGATTAGTTTCGCTTTTACACGTATAAAATATGTTGTATTTGTCACGAAAACTCGTTTTCTGAGCAACTTCACTATGCATATATATATATATATATATATATATATATATATATATATATATATATATATATATATATATATNTGCCTAATCTTCAGACTATATTTCAATAATTAATTTTATATGAATTAATTGAATATATTTTCAGAGAGAGAGGGAACACTCAAACGACCTTCTGGCGCACTCACACATTTGACGTAAAACTGTTTTTGGTCTATGCGGGAATAATTGTCATTAGATTTTCGTTTATAAATTACTATTTCAATTTAAGTGTTATCAAATCTTTTCTTTTCTTAGACTTATTTAAGGAAAACATAACGCATAATACATCTGCTGCATTTACGTAGTCACTGAACAAGACTTTTTCGTTCCCATCCTACTATTCTGGATCCCTCATCTGGCTGCATTAACCGTCGTGCGAGGATGATGCATGATAGTAATATCTACCCTCGTTCCCATTCTGATGCCCCTTCCATACATGCGGACGTATTTGCGAGAGAGGGATAAGCTTGATACAGTGTCCCTCATCCCTCGAAAGGCTGGCAAGCACTGTCCATGAGTACAGGTTATCATGCTGTGTAAAATCAACTCTTGTGAGTTTGCGCGTTACCCTCGGTATGTCGATGTCATAGTCTTTGAATGACTTGTGATCGTTTGTATTAAATTTACTTAATTTTAATAACTTTTAGTGACTTTTGAGATTCAGAAAAAGATTTCATCTTTACTTCCGGCATGACTTGAAAGAAAATGGGTACTTAAATGTTACGTATAAATTATTTTAACTTTGAAAAAAAATAGTATTTAGATTTTTTAAATTATTGTAGCTTGCTTCTGCGTTTCCTTATGCGTTTGAACCAAAATATGTAGCATCTTTTTGTTCCGAAAAGCTATTTCCCGAGTAGCTACATATTCTGCTGAACATCTGTCGCGCAATCAATTTAAGTGTACAAGAAAATGCGTGGATTCATGTTTTAAAGAGTCGTTAGATTATGAGGATAGGAATAATATTGAGTAAAGGACGGCGTTTCCCCGATTCGTTCGTACTTGCACTTGGGCTTGTCCTGCTCTCGCCAGTTCTAATTTTTTACGGCAAATGACATTGTCGCTCTCCTGGCTGACTCGGATACTGACTGATCTCTTTTTCGACACCAGCTGTCCTCACACCCTGACTTCCCCTATCGTATATTTTAAACTAAATTTCAAATGGTTTTGAATGTACTTGCAGGGTGGTGAGCAACCGGGAAATTCGGGAAAAGTCAGTTAATTTTGACAAAAAAAAGCTTTTTTTCCCTTGTGGAGAGCGGACGGATTTAAGGACCTAAGGACCGCGGAAATCTGTGATTTTAGAACAATGTAACACATCCTTGTTATTCAATAATCCAGAACATTTCACCTCTCTTAACCGGGGATACGCTTTGTTGGTTATCATCCCCAAGATTAGGAGTAAAGTTACGACGAAATTGCAACATAATAAATATTCACCATTACTTAGATATTTTTACTTAGATAATATTCACCATTACTAAGTACTTTTGATCAAGATTCCGTGACCTCCCAGCTTTTCTCAGATTTCTTGCTCATTATTTGCTCTTTTTTCTTCTTTGTATATTGTCATTAATAACTACCGTATGTATTTACATAGTAGAGAGAGGGGCATTTACGATCAGTTTATTTCACTTCGTTAACTGAGCTGTCATAACGATCCTTTCCCGCAGTATTCAAAAGTGATTGACTCCTGAAAATGTGAATGAATGACTATTTTCGAGAGTGAGTAATTTGTGATGCATGTGCACCATAGCAATAAATGTGATTTGCAATGCGTCTTTTTTCTTAAGTGACATGATGCACAACGATGACATAATATCCGATGTGCGTGGAAACTAGGCGAACCGAAGTTCAATGCCATACGCAGAATGCGACTATTTCGTACGACGTGCACGTATACGTTCGTTGATAGGGCAGGATGGGATAGACCCTGGACACCCAAGAGATTCATGCCCCCACCCTTCCATTTCCACGCCCTCAACCACCCTAACCATTAGAGAAAGTAAAGAGTTACCTAAATACCCAATTTCAGTTTTTATCTATCATTCTGTTATTGACTATCAATACAGATTATAATTTACATAAGTAAGCAGCCTATATAAAGCTTTGTTCTTAATAAATAGTTAAAATATTTCACATTCGTTATAAAATATTTACTAAATACTTTCCATCCATCTAATAATATTATATCTACGTAATATTAGCTTCACCTAGTTCCAGTCCATAGAAAATTTATAGAATACCTGCTTCCAGACTCATGCGCTATGAGCATACTCGCAAGCAATAGATTCACTCAAAAAGCTGATCCGGACATAACATTATTAAAATTTTGATTCATGAAAACGACCAAATATAGCAGACTGATTTATTCCATTATGTTGCCCTTTACATAATTAAAATTAACAACACATTAAAAGTGTGCAACGGTTCGATACTGGTTTTGTATCATCAGGTGGATAAAATGTTTGACATACATCGAAGCAAAGGCTCGTGTATATGTATTTCTTATGTGTTGTTAGTTTTAATTGTAAGTGCAGCATAATGGATTTAACCAGTCTGCTATAATTGGTCGCTTCTATGAATCATTGATCCTCGCGCTGACGAAGTGGCCAACTATTAATATTTTATTCATTAAAACTTACGTGACTAATTGTTGACCCGAAGATGAAATTACGTCCGAGAGGTGTTGAGTTTAACCCTCCGCCTACTAATGGGGTTCGTACGGACCCCAGAGCATCTTTCGCGACATACATAAGTGACTGTTATCGAGGAAAATGATTTATATGCTATGACTTTGTTCCTTTTAGTCCTCTTATTATATCAGTACCCCTTTTTAAATGTATTTTGAAATAATGCATTATTTTTTGAAAAATGTAGCACCGACTACCGATGGGGTCCGTGTGAACCCCGAGAACAAACTGTATTAAATATTTTTTCTATTTATGAATAACATATGGTTTTGTGTTTGAACTGTTTTGCTGTTACTTTACACAAATGTTCCTTGATATTAGCTTATTGTAGACCATTCTTCGACACTTTCATATCTTGTAAGAAAACCTATGACTCTATTTGCGTGATATGTCTTAGAACTGTAGTTTGAAACTACAATCTCCAGCTTGTGGGACAATAATACATTCTTCCTGGTTGCCTGAGAGTCCGGTTGTGTCCACCAATGAAAGATTCCTGTCTTCGCAGAATTACTTTTGAAGTGCGGGTTTATGATAACGGAATGTACGTGCACACTAACATACTTTTCTCACCTATATCTTCAATTTTAGGCGCATAAGGAACCTTACTCTTTATTATGGGATGGGAGTTTAGCTTCTATTATTTTTCCGTCTTATGATGAATGTGAAAATAACGTATCTGGTGAAATGTTCAAGTTTTGCTTAATACTCCTTCACAACTTGAACGAATGCCAATTGATTTATCATAAGTGAGTTGAAATTCCCATGAATCAAACAATGAGTGGGAAAACACTGAAATAAATGGAAAGAGGACTTTCGAAAATGAAATGATTTGGCATTTCGAATTAATGGTTCAGTCTCATGGACAACTAGTAGGATGTGATGTTTTGCGTCAGCAGCATCTCGTAGGAGTACAGACCTTCGCAGATCGTAACATCAGTTCGATTGTTTCATCCTAAATGTTTTTGATACAGCGTATGTGTAAAATACAACTGAAAACTGGAGTGATATAGTAAGAATAATCGAGGGTGAGTTATAAAAAAACATGCGACACCTAAAAAAATGGACATATTTGATAGAGATCCGCAGACTAGTATATTATCCTTTACTACAAAAGTAAAGGTGGTAATTCTACGTTCGAGATCCAGTCATACTCATCTTAAATTGTCGATATCAGAGCGAACAAAAGCACAAGATGTTAGATTTACAACAATAGTGCAGGTGGCGTAGACACCTACTATTAGACTATTCGAAGCTAGTGTCCATTGAGTGAGCTGCAGATGGGCATTAGTTATTTTCTAGTATCTAAACTCATTCAACGACACCAGGAAGTTGGAATTGGTCTCCGACAAATTTACACCTGTTCACAAAGTTTTATTTATAAATAAATAAATGATTGTGATTTATAAATAATTTATACAGAAGAAAAAATACAGGTGTATTTGCAAGTATATCACAGATAACAAATTTTAATAGTTCTTTTTTTTTTAAATTCAGCAACAAATTGAATAATTTGTTATATCGACATCAACATACCTCCACTATCTCCATTCTATTCACAATTTTCTTGTTGAATGAACAGCATTACCTGCACAGAATTTTCGTATATTACATGAATTTGCATTTGCGCGAGCGATGGTAAAAATCTCAAATAGTACTGTCTCGTCGAGACCGCTTCACACAATTTCACCGAGTTTGGTAAATATTCAAATTACAAGAAAAAAGAAGATAGAAGAATCAAGGATAACTCAGGAGAGGAAGATGTGAGATACATCCAAGGAAAGAAGACTGGAAGTTATCTAGTAGACATATGTGCGAGATGAGAAGTATTTTTTCATGAAAAATCGTACAAAACATTAAATATATGTTAGAAAATACGAAATATGTATTAAAAAATAATTTTCAAAAAATTGTCTGTTACTTGCAAAAGTAAGTTTTTCTTCCGAAAAAACAATAACAAATGTTTAGGAAGTAAGTGCTATAAAAATTTTACGGGAGTCGGAGGGTAAAACCAGTGAAAAATATAATTGCCGACGATTCGAAAAATGTAGATCCTCTAGAGCTGCAGGAATAGGTGGCTCATACCATATTTATTTCAAGTTACTTCACATTTATGTTAAAACGTAATTGAACTAAAACATGTACATAATAAAACATTACTACCACATGCATCTAGATATTTTCGATACATCTACATTCATTCTTCCATATGTATTCATGGTGCAGCACCGTAAATATATATTTTCTTGCTACCTTGACTGACGCGGCTCTTCTGGTCACTGGCCCTGTTAATTGGTCTTCATTCATCCTTGACCTCATACGATCTACCATTTCCAGCATTTCTCATCATGTACCCCTTCGCAGCAGTTCATCTAGCAAGACTGGGAAATGCTTTTGTATGACAATTGCTACGGAACAGACGTCAGGGTCATATCTGTTGAGTTCATACTACGAGGTGTTCTTTGGAATCACTTTCGTGTGTTTGCCCAAATTAATAGTGATTCTGACCCAAAACATACCTCTATCTCGTGGTATGAATAATCTCAAGTCTAGAATTATTTATTTCGCAGAATATACGCTAAGAATCGTCGTTAGAAGGTTAGAGACTTATTTATGCTCCTGCGTCATCTTCTCCACCGTAGTACCCAACTTACCCGCGTGAGATTTCCTTCAATTATTTTAGTATTGGTGTATTAGCTTTCTGATTAACTCTCTGATCAACATGTGTCCCGGAGAAATGACTCGTTTGGTTATGTCATTGAGTTGCTTGGCCATTGTCGAAGTTGGCGTAGTGTTTCTTCGACTGTTGATCTAGAGATTCTACGTTCTGTAATTTCTATTGAGTATCTGTTCCTTGTCTCTGTTGCGGCAGTCGAGGGTTACAGTGAAAACGTAGTACTCACACCGTCCCGTTGGGTTTCATCGCCGAAATCACGAAGCTCTTATGACGCTTGGGGAACGTGTCGGGCGGGCAACGCCGGTGGTGACGTGTCCTGTCCGTTCCGGAATGCGCTGGCCTCCAGAGCGAGCAGCTGTCCTTCCCTCTCTTCCGCTCTCAGAACGGCTCCCACCGCCGACCGGCTATCTCCCCCACCCCCCTCTCCCTCTCCCCAATCTCTCTCTCCCTCTCCCCAATCTCTCT
>NNCF01130001.1:359780-442862 GCA_002313205.1 Laupala kohalensis
GGTAGGATGAAATTAGGCGCGTGGTAGTGTAGATCCGCAATGGCATCTGATACGGTTTGCTGATATGCCAGAAATGGCGGTATTGTATAGGACCAATCTATTAATTCGTCTACTTTCCTTGAAGAGAAAACTGGAACAGCCGAAAAGATTATTCTGAAAGTTCCTTATGGTAGATTTCATTTCTGAGCTTTTTTTTTTTTTAATAAAGGACCATTCACATGAAACTTCAACAAGTTGTTGGACGTTTCAACTCCCTTTCCCACTTAACTTTCTGGTTAACAAAATATGTTAACTGCCTCGCTGGTCACTTGCCGGAATTTTCGGGATTATGTAGGACTACAATGAAGGTGTAAGTAAATTTGTTGCAAAATAAAGTGATTACCTTGTAATTATTTTTAGTAAATGATGTAGCAAATGTTTTAGTAGTTGTTACGTTAAATTAATTTTGAACTGTATACACACTTGCACATCAATTTTATTGTTAATTTTGTTTTGTTGTATAAATTTGTACATACAGGTGAAATTGATAATTTGTTATTGTCCGATTTTTATTCACGATGCACTCGACTTGCGAATCAAAGAATAGAGTTTAGGAATCAGCTGTATCTTTCCTGTGTAATAATTTTAAGACAATCTGAAGGACGTTTTGTGGAAATTTCAGAATACAAATTTCTAAAAGTCGTATCTTGAAAATCTTAATGCATTAAATACGCGCCCATAAGGTTTATTTCGTAACATTTTTACGCCAGTGAAAATTCATATTTACATAAGAGCAGAGTTAAGGAATCAATGTGGGTTACGTTTAAAATAAAAGAAGTTTTGAAAATGCTAGTATAACGTGACTGGACGTATCAAATACGCGAAAGAAAAAAGAACTCTATCGTATTTTTAATTTAACTCTCGTTGAATCAAAGTCCCTACTCTTATGTAGCAACTTCTATAACCTCCCTGCCATTGAAAGCAAGACGTTATACCGGAACGATCCCTAATCGTGTAATTTTTTGGATATAATGATGTAGACTAATCCTCGGAGCGGATTTCATCCGTACATCAAATAGCATAGTACAATTAACCCAAAAAATGACTAAACCCAAACATCTAAAGGGAAAAGTTCTACTCCTTACCGAATTGTACTACACCCTCTTAGTAAATGATGAAAGGTTACACAAAATAGAACGTTGGTTTTTGGGGGAAGGAGTGTAAAGGAAATGAATGTATATTATTCCGGATTGGCAAAAAATGTACCGAAATCGTAATTTGCGACGTGGGTTAAGTCCATGCAAACCTTTTCAAGAATTGTGAAGCAATGGAAGAACTCGTAGGAGTTCGTGACATTTCTTCAGACCAGCATGCTGAGCTGCGTGAGGTTTTGAAGTGAGCTTCATTCCAAAGCAATGGAATGTTTCATTTCTTTGCTTAAAGAACGCATCCCCTTTTGGAAACCTCCTGAACTGTCATCCTTATCAGCAGAGGTTGTAGCAGATGAAAAGGCGATTGTGATGAGGCTTTTGAAATTGGAACAAGAGCATTGGAAAAGATAGAGAAAAATTAGTGATATACGCTTAAAGAGAAAGTAAAGTGTGAAGTTTCTTGCGACTATCACCAGAATAGTGACAATACGCAATGACAGGAATGTAAACCCTAACACCCTCCTACACCGCATGGCGTGCAGAGTACGGACCGATGAGCGGCTGGCAAATATCTTAAAGTACGAAGTGTGTGCTAATCCTCCATCCCTGTTCGACGAATCGGGTTTAGGTTAATAAATCTTCGGTAGTAAAAGTGTTGATATTCGCAGGAAACGAATCATATTTCATCGCAGATCCAAAAGGAGTATCGCATGTTATTGACGGAAGGCACCTCTATCGTGTTGACTGGCAACGCCCAGCTACCTTCAAATAGATTTGTCAGAAATATGCTGGTTATGAAATTTCTCATTACGGAGAAGTTACTGTGGTGGTTGATAGACGCGGGGAAGAACACGGCACGAAATATGAACATTTGCGCAGATCTCGCTCCATTACACATGTAATTATAGAAGTTTCAATTAATTCACTTTCTCAAGCAGAATTTCTTGCTAATTGAACAAGATGGGACTGATTCCTCTCATCACAGTTATCTTGCAGAAAGCTGGTTGCTAAGTTCTTCAAGCGGAAGGTGATACAGATACTATGTTTGTTTGAACTGCAATTGATGAATCAGAGAAAGGAGAAAAAAACTATCATTGGTGACGTTTCTGATCCATTGGTTTTGTTGATTTTTTATGCACCAAGCAACAACCACTTGAAGATCATAGTAAAAAGACTTTTAAAAAAAAAGTATATTGCATTGGAGCCATTCATCATGGAATTGGGTAAATAAAGGATGTTGTCGTGGTGTCGTTTTTCCGGATGTGATAGTCTCATCAATTTACAAGTGGGGTAAAATGGCATCTTTCAAACGAGTGCAAGGTAGCATGGAGCTTCGCACAAAGCAACCGACATTCAGCAACCCAAACGCTGACCCTCATGCAGTAGTTGATGTTGGAAAACCTTTTTTCTTTCTCTCTTTCTTTCTTTCTCTCTCTTTCTCTCTCTCTTTATTTCTCTCTTTCTTTGTCTTTCTCTCTTTCTTTGTCTTTCTCTCTCTTTCTTTGTCTTTCTTTCTCTCTTTCTTTTGTATTTACATACAAAATTACTAAAGATTTGGATGCTCCGCGCCACCAATGTTACTTGCAGGCTATCACAAAGCTACATTTATATATCATCTTTAAGTTGTCTGCACTCCCTCTCCCCCCACTTCAGAGACTGTACACCAACACTCGTATAGAGTTTGCCACCAAATGCAGCATTCGCTCAATGGGGAGAAAGATCCTTTAAAGTCACGTTGGGAAAAAAAATTGGTGACCATCTTCGTCCTATTACTTCCGCTGACGCTTTTGCTCCTGAGGACTGACTTTCCCTCATTGTTCGCAGTTGCAATGACGAATGTGTCCAGAGCAAGGAGCGTCTAAGGAGTACAGTGGTCTGAACTGTTCACACATTTGCAGGAATTGCTCAGGACTTGCATTTATAACAGACAATAAAGTAGATGGTGATCTTCAAAACAAAGAACGAGAAGATGTATTTCATCAAGATTTTTGTGATTTAGAATCTGTCAAATATGAATCTTTTTTCCAAAATATATAGAAAAAGACCTGTTTATTTAAGTATTTTATTATTTTGCGTTTACTTAGTTAACTTTTGCCTAAAACTAGTTAATCAATCTCACTTTTTAATAGAATTGTAAAGAATGATTCATATGTAGTTTTCCTTACGACCAACTAAGGATCACGGCAACGAGCCCTAGTGAGGTAGACTACGTGGGCTTATTTACTAGATACTTATGAAGAAAATCAATTTTAGACTTTGGGCGCGCTAGATCGGTCATTTAAACCACTGTGCAATACTCTGGTGTCTGTACATGCTTGATTTACATTATTCTCGGCAACGGCAGTTGTGCTGTCTAGCTTAAAATATGGACTACCTGGAACCGTGTAACTACAATACAAGAATAAAAAATTAATTAATGGAAAACTGATGAAAAATTACGATTTCTTTGCATTGTTTACCAATGTGTTACGAAATCCATCTTTACTCCCTCCATATTTCTGTAATCGTTGACTGCAGCTCAAAAATGTATCGGGCCATTTCTCTTCAAAATTTAATGTAATTGATATAATATATCATAAACTTTTTGCTAGATCTCATAGTTTTCGAGATATTTGTGAAAAAACGTTTCCACCCCTTCCCCTTGAAACCCGACGTCTATGTTGTTAACATTTCATCACTTACTAAGAGGAGGGTGTAGAACAATTCGGAATGGAGAAGACTTTTCCCTTTACATGTTTAGGTTGGTAATTTTTGTGATAATTGTACCATGCACATTATGAAATATTTTTGGGGAACTGCGTTAAGATATTATCGAGATTGCTGGTTCCAAGTATTATAACTGCGATAGTAAGTCAGTCACTTTTCAATCATCTTGGCAATACGAACTGAGACATGGAAGTGAACCACAATTTTTTTTCTAGCCCCACCGGGTATCGAACCCGGAGTTTTTTGCGTAGCAAGCAAGGTCCTTGAGCTACCGAGAGTATGTATATAATAATAAATATTAAATATTGGGTCAAAATAGCAGTTACTTATACCGAAACATTGAATATTTCATCATTTGCTGGAGTATCAAGAAAATTACATTTTTTGTCCCCTCCGTAACCGTTGACCCCAGCACAAACTTGTATCAATACATTTTTGTGGAAAATGTAATGTAAATTTATGTGATATACCACAAACGTTTTGCTAGATCTCATTGTTTTCGAGATATTTGCGAAAAACTGTCGAAAAGGGTAATTTCACCCATTTTCCACCCTCTCACCCCGAAACCCGACGCTCTTTTAGGTGCAACTTTTTCGCACTTACTGAGAGGAAGGTATAGAACAATGTGTCTTGGATTAAAAAATTTTCCCTTTGAATGTTTGGATTTAACCTTAATTGTACTATACTAAAAGGGGGAGAATCTTCAGTTGACGCATTGATCGTAGCTCGTTTGATTTTGAGTTGTCAGATAAAAGAGATCTGATGAAAACATCGACGTAATATCAAAAGTAATATTCTTAAAGGTTTTGATAAAAATAATGTGTACATGATAAATTTGTTACTTAATTGGTCGTATAAATTATTTAAATGTAGCTTGTGTTGGAATTGCATGTTTTCTAATAACTGTTTCTGTCCATTCCCAGCACATACCAATTTGCCATAAGGGCTTTAAAAATTTAATTTTCACCTGTTGTTTCAAGTTACTCTGAAATAGAAGATATTTCTGAAATAGAATCTGTTGGTGAAACTTCGAACTTGAGAATATTTCAGTTTTAAGAATTGGATTCTGAGGCATCGTAACTAAACGACTCGTACAAATATTTGTAACTTCTCTTGCACGTTTTGGCAAGTTGTCCAAGTGAAGCTTGGCCACGAATATTGAGTGACCTCCGGGTGAGAAGACATCTGTGGTATATCTCCAAAACTCTCTGAGGTCTCCAGAGAGCACCGACGGTTTTCTAATGGATTTACAGGCCAAGATAGTTGTATAAGATCATTCCATTTTATTGCATTTTATAACTTTTGTCGCATCGTGTGCCGACTGTCATCCTTTGTTCATTGACTTTTTCCCTGTTTTAAAATTCTCAGATTTGTGTGAACGAAAAGTGATAATTTTGTCTTCTATATTTCCTTGGGAAACAATGATTACGAGAAAGGTAGATACATGTTAACCTCGGGATTTTTTTGACAACTCTCGCCTCAGAATTGCATTTCATTTACTAACAAAACAAAAAGACAAACTCACAATCCTTTGTTGCATTCTGTGGTCTTTTTTTTCTTCTCATTTACCACATCCGACATCCGACAACAACGTAACATTATGTATGTCCTCTAGTATCCCCTCTCCCAACATTTGTGTCAGAGTTACTTACGATTTGTGAATACCCCCTTCTCCCAATAGTGATACCGAATATGAATGACCTCATGAGACAAGGGTTCCCAACCTGGGGCAAGCCACGACTTCTCAAGGGAACGCCAAAATTATCAGATTGCGAACAATGTTTTGTACAATGCGCTTTCGCTATTCTATCGTCTACTCGTTTATTATTTTTACAGTGAAACTTCATTAAAAAAATAAAGTTATTATGGAGAACTCAAAATTCGAAACGTTTGAACATCGGATTTGTATTCAGTGATCCTAAAAACTGGAGGATACATATTTTCATGGAAACGTAAAGTAAGATTGTTGCAAACAAATGTCTCAAAACGTACGATTTCGTGTGTTAAATTCCGTTTAAAATTCAACCCCACGGTGACAAGGGTTATTATTGTCATCGAAATAGTTTGAAATGTTGCTCATTTCATTTATTTTATCATTCCCACAGATCGGAAGGCACCTGTTTTAGATCAAGGTTATTTGTCAAACTTGACTTGCTATGGCAAATCTGACGAATAGGACTGATATACGGGTGAAGTTTGTACGTCGGATATATTGCTCAACATGGCGTCAAAATTGAACTGAACAAAATTCTTGTCAAAGTAGTTGCGTTTCGCTTCTGAAATGTAAAAAAAATTGTACTTATTACGTTCGATATCTTACGCTTTTAACATTTATATATCTTTTTTAAAAAAATATCTACGCTGATGTGCCTTCTAAGTACTTGCATTTATGATGAGTGATCAAGGACGGGCCACATCTTTAGTTATAAATTTGTTTTCAATTTTATTGAACATTAGTTTTTTTCCTTTTAGAGCAACAATTTTAAAATAAAAGCTTGTTTTCAAGATTTTAGTTTTACGTTTGTTTCATTCTATGCTTTTTAGTTGTAGAATTTATTTATCGAATGAGTACAAACTCGACTGTTCTGCCATTTGCCTTTGGGAAATTCATATGCCCCCTTCCCACCTCCATAATGAAGAATTTACAGATATATATTCCTGGTTTTGTACATTCAATAAAGATGAAAACTCTTTAAACTATTCGTCCAATTTTCAGGATTTAGATTTTACAAGCCTGTTAATTAACGTGCGGCGCCGCTGATGCCTCCGCCGTAGATTGCCCCGGGAGGATAATTGATAAGAAAAAAAATTGTTACTGATAATATAACCTTATAAGAACCACTTACTGATAGGTGGCCTTAAGTTTCGTGCGATGCAACCGGTTATACTTAACTGTATAACACATCTCATCCTGATATTCAGTAATTCAGCATACACTTATAAATATGATAGGCATTAGTACAATATACCATGTACCTCCCTCCTCCAGCAGATCAGCTCAGTTGTAGCATAATCATCTATTATCTAATGACGTGTGTGTGAAGTTCGGTATTCTCTATTAGAAAGCAACATTTGAAGAAAATCCATGCAGCCGTCCTTCAATAATATTCGAAAATGTACTCGAGCCTAAACATGTAGCTCTTCGTTCGCAACTTCTATGGAAAATTTTATAGAACGGTCGTCGACAATTTGGAATGGATACACTGTCAGGTAAAATCGGTATTACGTTGTCTTAAAACGAATATTTCAATCAAAACCCCTCAAAAAAATTTTCGCGATTTGTGTTCCCACTTCATTGGTTTTCAAATTTACTGTTGTCAAATTTTATTGGTTTAGATGTAAGAACTCCTAACGGCAGCATGCTTGTTTTCTTCTAATCAAGACAATATGAGGACCGGAGAAGTATTGAAATCTGGGATTTTAACTTGACTTAGTTGCACTTTCGTCGATAGTAACTTGGAGGACTTCTTAAGTCTGAGAAACGATTCTTGTCTGTTGAACTTGCTTGTATTTATTATAATTTCCAAGAAATAAGATTTTTTACTTTCGCTTTTATTTGTTGGAACCTCGAAAAGATTCTTTCTGTATTGGTGCGTACTTTTACACGTTTAGAATTTCATTATAAGTCGGTTGTGTGACTTTTATGTCTTTCACACAAATAAGGGATTCTGATTTACGTAAATAGAAATCATTGAAGTCAAAATTGTGTTATGTAAATTCTCTCTAGACTGTTAAGAAAATTTTTTCATAAAGTGCATTGCATTATCTCTGTTGAATGTCGCTGTAATTTTTGTTCATTACAGGAACGACTTTGTCTTCTTTATTTCGTTGGATCATATTAATGTTACATATTCCAAACGAATGACTTGTTTGTTATTTTAAATTCTTAAATGTGAAGGTTTCTAATACATTCCTTAGCACATAGTGTAAATCTGGTTTCAATGTGTGGTTTATCATGTACGCTGAATAATAGTTTTATCCTATATCCACGTTACATCGGTTAGAAGCTGTTCATCTTTAAGGAATTCGTTTTAGCAAATTGTTGAAAAGTAGGTTAAAGTTGCTTTTAAGATATTCTCATTAAAGGCTATTCGACGATTAGTGACTATTTGACCAAAGTTAACGTACTCGACTCATTCGTTGTCAGTTATACTCCAGTTTGATAATCGTTTGACTTGGCGCTATGAATCAGTTCGAGCCGTAGGCGTCATGCGGACGGGCCGCCTACACCACCAGTGAAGCACGCAAAGCGTGGAAGTGTGGCAACAGGGTGAACAGCTGTCGCGAGGGCTCTTTGCCGCCGCCGCCGTCCGCCCCCTCTATGATTCCACCGCTACTGCCTTCGCTGCCGCCAACAACGCGTTCCTCCACTTTGTCGTACTCTTTACCATCTCATTACTAGTTGGCCGTGCCCTTGCTCTTCCTCCCAAAACCGTCAACATGGTTCCTCTCAATAGCCAATTTTATTGCTGTCTCGATCATTGCTTTCGGTGACCTTCATTTCTTCTGTCGGTACAGACACGCGTTTTATATTTACTTCTCCCTGACATCTTTCGTTCTCGTGCTGACGCAGTGTACGTTCTCTATACTCAACTGTCCCCTCGCCTTCTCTGAATATCCCGAGAATAATTTTGCCTCTTTTTGGAATATGTCTGTGGCGACGTATTCGAACTGAAATAGTTTTTCCTTTACCACACTCGCTATCCTATGAATCCCACTATCTACTTCGTCGCCATAATTGCCACCTGGAATTTATACCTTTTAGTGACTACTCCTTCAACTCTCCATTCTTCCCGTCCACTGGCCGCCCGCCCCCGCAGATGCCTCCGGGGCCAGGTGCTGCTCCAGTGGCTGTGGCTTTGGAGCCTCAGACACGTTTCTTTCAGGCGCTGCGCTGCTCTTCGCTTCCCAGCGGCGCGATGTTAGCCTCGCCCCCCATACCCGCTTCTCATCGTTCCCCTACCCATCGCGTCTGGTCGTCCCTTCAACCTCGCCCGCCCCCATTTCCTACTACGCCCACCCCGACGTAACCGCAGTCTGCATCGCTTAGCTCCCCTCCAGCAATCTCTTTCGTTCGTTTTCCCTCGTCATTCCTCGCCTCTCTTTAGGTTGCAGGCGTTTTCGCCTTGAAGTCTTCCATTCATGTTCCTCACTTTTACGTGCTACGCGTTTTCTCTTTTACAGCGTTGCCATATTTCTCTACGGACTTGATTCGATATTTTGAAAAAAATATTAGTGGAAGAGAAATAGTTGGTGTGTGGTATGTATGTGAATAATTATTATTCACGAGAGGCTCTGGGCATGGTATTTGGATTATATACTTTCTATAGCAGAAGGAGCGAAGTGTTCTTCTAGCGGTGTTTGGGTATGTCTAGTTTGTGATGGCTGTATTTCACTTGTTAATATGAATTGTACATTTGAGAGTGAAATTTTAAGAACTGGATAATCTCTAAAATAGTTTGCTCTGGGTTAGTCTACTATGCCCTAAAATTCAATATAATACGTATCCTCTGAATCAAGTGCGAGCGAACTCATCTACAATAACTCGAAAATGACCGGAGGCACTATAATGTATTGTAAAATAAATTATAATTGTAATCATGATTTTAAATTTGAAAAAATTAATGGAATTAAAACACTTTTTAATGTTTATTTGTTATGCTTTTTGATAAAGATATTTGTGTGTGTGTAATCAAATATTACGTGACCCTCAGATGAACCCATAAGATGTGCGTTTTATGAAGAAACCCGTGTAAATTACTTAAAAATTCTAAATGATGACTCGATCACTTCCAATCATGTGTAATAAGAATGTAATTGTCAACAAATAATTACGATTATCGACAATTATCTACTATTTTACCAATACTTATTTTATTGCGGATAAGTATTCGCGCAAAGATTATTTTTGAATTTTGGGATTTCTGAAGATACTTTCAGAACAACGACATCAACTACTCAGCAAACAATGGTCCAATCACGACGCACAACTCGAACCACGATAATATTACAACGGAAGTGAAACGACGGAACACGGTACAACTGAAGTGAAGAATGCATACGACGGTGGTAGAAGCAAGACTGCGGTAAGCTACTGCATGGAGGAATCACTCGTAGACTTACATATGATATGGACTCCAGCGATCTTGTGCATCTGTTGTCTGAAGGGGAAAACGAAGTTTGGAATATCTGTCTCTCTCGCACGTCGACTTGGGTGGTGGTGGTGGGGGACTCGATTCCCCTCTCTGACTGCTGACTGTTGCACACAAGTCATTGCCCACAAGGGCGGGTTTCAATTGCGCCGAGATTTACCTGTGTTGGGTGTTGGGCTGTTTTACGCATTGATCTCTCTTTAAAGCCTTTGGAACTCTGTTAGTGGTATGCGTATATGTTTTTGACAAATATTGAATAACTAAAAAGAAAAGATTAAATTGATTATTCATTTCATTCTTGTATGTGGTTTAGTGGCATGTCTGATTAGGTTGCTTTTATTATCCCTTTATTTATGGAGTACCAGTCAAGAGTGCGAAATATCTAATGCAAAACGACTCTTTATTTTTCAAAGAGCTCCGGCGCCCTAGCGCAACTGACCGGTTGACCGCCTTCCCTGGAGCAAGGGTTCGTTTGAAAATTTCCCCCAAAAGATTGAGTCTGTGTTTTTATTGTAATATGTACGATAGTTTGCTCCACACTGCCATATTCCATGGCAATGGCGTGGAGGTGTATGTTAACAGATACTTTCCTTCCTTGGCTACCTGCCTCGGCCTCTGCGCTATTGAGGCACTTTCCTGCTCAATTAATGCTCAACTACCCACAATACCTTACCCCCTCCAAGCGGATGTGGATGTGAATGGGCGATACCAAATAGTATTTTATCACGGACAATCCACTGCAGAGATCGCTGGACCTGCATCATGTGCAAGTTTATGGAATTACTGAGTTAGACTCTGCTAGGTTGCCCGTACCGACGTTCGTCCTTGCAGTGTGTTCGTGTCCATATGGTACTAAGCCCCTCTAGCCATTTTAATGGTTAACACCCGTACGGATCTCGAAGGGCAGGACCACCTGGACGGGCGAACTGGGTACGGGCGTTCTGTGACTTAACAATGTTCACTTGTACTCCATCCAGGACCCGGACGGGCTCTACTCGCCCGAACTAGTTCGCGAACCGAAACAAAACTTTAGGATTGTTCTTACTCTCGCAATAAGAGTCCTTTATTTGACCACGCAGTTACGATTTCATTTACTTCCCTTGCGAATCTGGTCTTTTGAAACAGCGTTGTTTTTTCTTGCAGAAACTGCCAAAAAGTCTGCAAGGACAAACTAATTTGAGTTAAAAATTGAGCACATTTTATTTGAAATATTACTCGGCGGATCTATGTATTGAAAATTCTTTAATATCTTGACTAACGAAGAAATGGTGTGTGTAGGCAATTTAGTATCATGTTCTATATTATCTTGTAAGCATGTGATACTATACTAGATACTGCAAACCTTTGAGTGTTGATGCAGGCTTGTTACGCCGTTTCCGATCCCGGATATTGCGTTTTACCAATATGTTAACGTTACCAATAATTATGTACCTGAATACGCAGTAAGGGTGGGGCATTCATTACCTGAATTGATGCATTGGCTTGTATTCTATTGTCCGCTGTGTGGCGCTACTACGTGATCACATCGACCAACGCTCGTTATCACGCTCAGTAAGTTTTTCCGCGAACGACCGTTTACTGTGCGAAAAAATACTTTATTTAAATTGGTGTAACTAGGACACACAGCAAAAACCTCTTTGGTAATCGATCTTCTGGGAATTAAAATTACTTTGATTTTTTTTGTGCGTGTGTTTATTGGGAAAATATATGGATCTAACCTCTCAGAATTGTCTTAAAATAAATTTTAATTATTTTCGAAAAATTGCCAAAATTGTTCACATTTCTTGTCTGAGAGGAAACAAACAGGTCCCATTCATTCACTGGCTTTCGTCATTTGGAATGCGGACGCAAAATGTCTCCACATAATATTGGTCTTGGTAGACGAAGCATGCCAATGTACTGTCATGTTGGACTGTCAATACAAGTTGCAACGTCTTAGTTTTCGATACAGTGGTTGGAATTGATGTTTTCTTAAATTGTGCGATTGAAATAAATCGCCAGTGTGAGAAGTTAGATGTTAATTATTTTTATACTTTGTTGTTTTTAAATCTTAATTTCAGCTGTTAAAACATTTTGTTACCATCTATCTAATCGATTGAACGTATTTTCCTTGCTTTTATTTTCAACATAAAGCTCTCTTAGGCCTAGTTGATATAAAGCGACTGAACGAGCGTTCTTTGGTGCGGTAGTAGCGCTTGTAGGGTGAGTGCACATGATGCCGTTGAATTCCACGTTCGATTGCGCGTTAATTCGTGTGCATTTTGATGAAATTCACTGAGTAGAACAGTTTCGGGACGCAAAGCGATCTAAGATTTTATTTTCCGATAGAATCGTTTTAATACTGTTTTAATATTTCAAATAAATACAGTTCCCTTGAATATTGAGGGCGTTTTACTCGACCTACGATTTAGTCCTCTTAAAATGGTCGACAAATTCTGGAATTTCTCACTTACGTAGAAACTTGGTCAGATGGTAACATTTCATCTATATTGTAATTCAAGTGCCATACTATTAGTCTAATGTTTAATCCTTAACTGGTATCTTTTCTCAAAAGTGGATTAATTTTCAAAACTGCCAAAAACTTTGTGCTTCAAATACTGAGGATGCACACGAGAGGTTGATGTTGTACTAAGAAAATTAAGATTTAGGAAGAAAGAACATTCCCAAAACTGGAAGAATGAAAAAAATGTATAAGAAAATATTAGTAATTTGTTGCGTCTAAGTTCCCCTAAAGTTTTCGAGGTGTTTTCCCTGCCACTGCCGTCTAGTCATGTTTGAAATGCGTTTCCATGTTCAATCACGAATTCTGGTAAATACTAATAGGGCAAAAGGATTTCATGCGGTTCGTGAGCCTTCATTTCAGGCATTATTCCGATTTTTGTTCTGAATTGGATGTGGTTTCCTGTGGATACACCGACATAGTCTCCAGTTGCAAGATGTATCCAAGTCGTGCGGCCTCCCAAATTCGGTACATTCTCTTTCTGGTTTCCATAGCGAGAGTTTGAGTGCATCATTTGTTTCCATTCAATGGAGATCTCAATTCTCAGCATTGTCTTCGTTTCTTATGTTTAGGACGGAAATATGATACTTTTTTTAAAGGTATAAAACCCCTAACAGAATGTGCCATTGATTTCTGAGGTAATCGCGTGAGTGTTGTCGTATTAACTGAATGATGGTCTGTAAAGTTACGCTTAATCGTAGTTTTTTAATGTGTTTAATAGAAAAACTTCTCAATAAAAACCACTGTTTAACACATTTGATTTTTCAAACCCACATTTTTATTCATTGTTCCTATCGTTACTACTTTACGCTCTTCGTACTATGACGCCTATTATTTTCTTTCTCATATACGTAGTGTAGAGAAAGTATTGTACTTGTGAAAAAATTCGATCTAAATATTTTGACGGAAATATCCGTTTTGGGTGTCTCGTATACCGAAACAGTAGTTTTTAGCTGTCCGTCCGTGCGCAGCGACTCTGACTGAACGGATGGATCCAATTTCATTTATATTTCATATTTAGCTTAGTATTTCCTTGTCGATGTACGTGCTCTTATTTTTTTTAAACTTAGATATAAAGGGTACTTCACACAAAGATACGAGATAGTGTGATCGTCTGCCTACCATGAAATTGCATTTACGTAACATCCTTTACAGTGTTTGTAAGGCTAAAGCATTGCAAAGCGTCTTGAAATAATATTCAAGAAAATTGTTGCAATTAAAATTCCAAATATAATAAGTATTAAGGATTCTCAATGTCTGAAAAAAAAATAGTTTTAGAATTTGTTTTCTCATACAAGTAGTATGTACGTGGCATTGTAATCGTAACAAAATTATATCGTGAGTTTGACGGAAATATTTTGCTTGTGTATTCCTTATACATCTTTCCTTCATGAAGTCGTTCTCGAAGCAGCAGCTTAGGTATCGCATTTATTACATGTTACATTTTGTTTCTGTAGCATGAATATGACACGTTTTGAGAGGTGTTTGCGTATCCGATATAATGATATGATAATACAGTATGATACCTCTGCAAGATGAGTGGAGGATGTATTAAGTAACTTTTTAAGACTTCTTCCAATGGTATAGTTTTATCGATTTTTTAGCAATTTGGTTGTAATAAATTTGTGTCGATTCATTATGTAAATGGATATGCTTAAAATGTTGGTGAAATTGTTTAAATATAATTTTTCTTTATAAAGTTAGTTTTTCACTACTACTTATATTAATTGTTTTATATTATGAATTGCAATGGAGAGAAAATATGATTTAATTAGTATAATATTAACAATGTTTAGGAACTCACTTGATTCATTTGAACCATAAGAAAATGTATGAGTAGGGAGACCGAGTGCAACGATTTCGTGAATGATGTTTCACTCTTCGGAAAAAGTTAAGCATCTTTTTCAAATGTCCGATGACATAGATAAAAGTTATGTAAAACGTATTAAGAGAAATTTCCTACAAATTGAACTTAACCCTGAATGAGTCGAAAGTTAAAAAATACGGTAATGATTGAAATACTTTTCTTCACGAGATGTAATCATAAAAAATATTAGAAATATTTTATTTAAATGGTCAGTGAAGTATGTTTTTTCTGTTAAAATCAAAATAATTGTATATAATTATGATTATTTATGCTACTTTCAAGCGCAATAGTGATTTTAATCTATTTATGGTAGTACTAGAATTTAGACCCCAAGAAGTACCCTATGGAGGTACAAGACCTCTAACACCCCTAGACGTGAAATGGGAAGGGGTGTCATCTAAAAGTACTAAAAAACGGCCGATATAATTGTTGAGCTTGTAGGTCGTTGTGATGAATGATTAACACTTCTGTGTATCCAATTTTTTTCTCCCGGGCAACGCTGGGTCCATTCAGCTAGCATATATATTTCATTGACAAGATCCATTTCTCTTTAAATTTTATCTTTTTAAATTAAGTTTCAAATAGCCCTTCATGTTCTGTACATTAGAACAGCAATATTTCCTCTGGTACTCCTCTGGTTCTTACTTAATGATGACTTATGGGATGTATTTGTGCACAATAAAAAGAGATTTGCTTTTGAAGTATTGGGTAGTTCCTCTTCATTTGAAATTTCGTCCCAGGTGTATTTCTCTTAAATTCGTGTAATGTTTCTTTAATGACTTGCATTTGCAATCCTTTACTCATTTAAGGGAAATATGTTCATTACATTGATGGTATTCATATTCTTCAAACATGTTTTTATTCCTTCTTTAGTGCTTATGTGATCGATGAATACTCATTGTGTTGCTATGCTCCTGAGACAACGCTGAACAAAGACTCAACTGTGATATCCAACTCACGCAGCACGCAGTTACTTATCCTTTCAGCTGACGGAGGAGACCACGTGTAAAACCATTGGCACGAGAAAATGTAGATGCACGTCAGCATAATAATACAATACGCATTTACTTTGGTAATTTTTCTGGAACTTTACAGCGAGATCGCCTTTCACCTATTTTAACTATCATGTGAATTCTCGATTGTGCGTCTGTTGGGAAAAGCTTTGAACATGGACAATCTTTGCTTGACTAACTAAACAGTACTTGACTATTTGACTGATTTCAGGTTTAAAAATATTAAGTTAACTTGAAACGGTTAACTCTCTATCGTTTTCCTAATTTGACGTATTAATCTTCTTGTAGGGAATTATTTAACTGTTGTCACGATTTGCATTCATGACAACGTAAGGTCAGTGTTTCAGGAACGTTTTTATGGACTTTTTTTACTTATATGAAAAACCTTGAAATATTAATAAATATTGAGTTATTTGGATTGAAGTATGAGATGGAGAATATATGAGAGTGGATTTTTGGTCGGTGGATACACTTCCTGTTTAAAAAGAATTTATTACGAATATCTTGTCGTTCTGCACATTTTTCATTTACTTTTTTCTCTTTTTAAGTTTAGATGCAACCCTTGTAGGCCGCACATGCGTTTCCCGACCTCACCCTGCAGACGTCAGCTCATTATTTATTTATGTCTTTATGCAGACGTCAAAACGTAATTTATTTATGTCTTATTGAGTAGGTATTCCAAAATTTTGAAATTTATTTCATGTTTTAAAAATGCTCGTTATTGTATCTGTATTCCTCTTTTCTATCAACGCTGCAGAATACTCGATTTCGGACGTAAATATCACAGTCCCATATGTGTTCTGTGATCTCTTCTCCTTCATGAATAGGGAAATAATATTCTCTGTAATTTTGAAACTTAAATAAAATATGAAATCCCCATTCTTGTGGAAAATTCGAATGTTACTTTAGTCGGGTTAAACGATTTATTACCACACATTTCACATCACATCTATGAATAAGTTTTACTTTTTTTTCTATGTTCATCAAGTAACACATTTTATTTGTGTGTTTATTCAACTGAAATAATCATAGTAACGAGCATTTCTGTGATACTTGGCTTTTACTGTTTTCAGATTTAGCGGGTTGTTATAATAGTTGGTTCCAATTTTCCCTTCTTTCTAGTCTCGTCCAAAAGGGAAAAATTATAACCACCAAGGAACAAAATTAGAGTTCCATGGTGTTATTAATGAACATTCATTTTTTGACGTGTAGTCTAAAAGTAGTGCAAAATTTGGGCGGGTATTTTCAGGTGATTTCATAAGAAATTTTATCTCTTTATATTTAATGTATTGTTTACTCCTGGAGAGTGTAAATAAAGGAATTTTTGGTCAAAAATTCTGTCATCGTGTATTCTAATAGAATAAAATTATCCCTTTTTTTAAATTGATTTCTTTGAGGTTTTTCTGGGGTGGGGGTGCTAGCTTGAGCATACGTTAGCACCCCCACCTTTGATTCTTTGTTTGCATCGCGTGGGTGCTGTTCCAAAAGTTTTTATGATGATCCAGAATAGTTCATTTTTAGTCTTAAAAAATGGAACAAAAATGATTGGTGGATAAAGTGGGGGTGCTAACTTTACTGACGTCATTTTTTGTGTATCTCGGTTTTCTCAGTGTCCAGGCCTAACCTGGTACTTTAACTAATTTCTCTTGTCCAAGATCTACCGGTAATATTTCTCAACTATACCTTCAATGCAGGCATTGAGAAATTCTTTATTTATTCTAGCAGTTCGCTCTCGCATCAAAATTATTGTTTTCTCACTTATGTAAATGTATCTATATTCCGGGTCTCAGAATCAATTCACAGCGGGGTTGAATGGAAGCCAATCAGAACTCTCCTTTAAAAACCATATATAGAGGACTATCGGTACATCATTAATATCCGAACATGAAGTTTGGGAGGAGATTTATTATGAGAATATTAAGAAAAAGCGTTTTGATAAGTAGTAGTACATCTATGGAATATTGAATTTAATGGTTGTTTATGGCGAGGCCTAAAATGCATACACATGGAGGAAATTGAGACGTGTTGAAACCTTGAAATCCGTACCGAATCGAATTAAATATTCTCTGTCCGTAACTAATATCAATATCAATGGATTTCAATATGAAATATTTTTGGGATAGACTTTGACATGTTTACTTACTGTACCCTTTAAGTTAAGCAAATACACTTGGTTTGTAGTACAGTGTGCCTACTATGGTCGGGATGAAAAAAAGGCATACCTAGAAGTTGTCAAAAAACTTGTGAGCTAAAGGAACATCGTATTGCCCTTCCTGAGGCGAACTGTTTCGTTCTTTTCTAATACCGTGTGATTTTATGTAGCTTTTCCCGTGCCTTCGGGGAGGGATATCCCTTTCAATTACTGTTGTGTAGAATATTGTTGCAGCTCCGTCTGTTGAGGGAGAGATACATTTTTCATGTCGAAAATGTAAATGCATGTCATGTAGCGAGTTACGAAACACTAAACGGCTTCGGAATTCAGCTTAGTATGTTCGAATATTTTTCCAAGAACTAATTACTTGACCTGTTTCCCTCTTCGGTCTTCACATTCTATTCTGTGCGTATGTCGATGTATTGTTCATAAAACGTTTCACTCATCCAATTGTTAGAAGGAATGAGTGTATAAATAGCTCCTTCGTTGAAAGGTAGATTTAATTTTGTGAGACTTGAATTACTGAATTTTTGGCCGTGCTTGATATACGAGAGAATTGTGCTGGCCTTCGGTTCCTTGGGTTCGGAGAGCTCCGGAGCGACGCGTGCTCGGGAAAGTATGCAACCCAACATGCATTTGTGTGTTTCCGGAGGTATAAGTAATTTATCGATGTACTGGACTTGTTGGGGGTCTCCTCCCTTTGTCGGTGTCGGTGCCACACGGATAAAACTAGTACTGTGTACCCTTCTCTTAAGCAGTCTCTTAAATACACTAAAATATTGTTGGTTTTTTAGTATTGACTAGGTGATCCGTTTCTTGTTGTATAATTTATTGTGCAATTGAACTTTCAAGTCATGAAAGTCAACTTATATTCCTTTGTAGAATTATGTTGATCAATTATTCTTTAAAAGGTAACGAAAGAATACGTAATGGAGTGCCAAATCTGTTGTATGGTAAAATTGCATAAATTGTTTCCTCTCAGTTGTGTAGTTTTAGGAGAGAGAACAGAAAAATAGTTCGTACAATTTTTGACAAATTATTACCCGCTTGACTTCATCAGTTGACGCATTAGAGAAAGAACGTACAAATTGCATAGTAGTCAACAACTCTGTGAGGAAACACTTCATGTAATATTATTATACAAGTTATTTGTCACTTCATTACTACAGGGAATTCTAAGATTGGAAAACTTATAGTATCGATGTACCAACATGGGAATAAGTTAATAACAAAGAAAAAGGCAGGAAATATACTATATGATAGATAGAAGAGAGAAATGTAGTTCACAAGATACTATGAAAAGATAGCAATGCTAGTTCCATAGGACAGACAAAAAGTGGACTGAAAACAAGAATTCGAGAACATAAACGGAATTTGAATGCAGCCGAGTCCAATGTTATAACTACTCCTTGCTGAGATGAGGGCCATTTGATGGATTGAGAAATCAAGATATTATACAGGAAGGTAGTTATTTTGAACGCTATATGTCCGGAATGATGTACATAAAAACCACAATTGGGTGTTTGAACATATATGGAAACAGAGAAACTATATTTATCAATATTATGATCATTTTATGTATTTTTTTCATTGTTTTTATTTTTTCTGGTTTTAAATATTATGTAATATCATTCATGACATGTTACTAGAATGCTGACGAAGTCGCTGACCTGTGACGAAACGCAATTGATTTTTTTTGTCTCGAAAAGATCGTTAAAGTTAATAATGTATATTTCTAAATCTCTATCTTCAATAGTGCATCGCCATCTTCTTGCGTTATGGTTAAGAATGCGTTTCCTCTTGTTGGAGTCAATATTAACTCGACGGCCTGAAAGAGAGACCATTCGAAAACAGAAAGCTACCTACTTGCTAACAGCGCGCTCGTCACAATAGGTGGATTTCTTCACTCGATGCGTTAGAGCTAATTCAATCCCTCCTTCCGAATTAAAATCCACTCTATTGGAGGAAATGCCTGTTTATTCGAAGTGAAGATTTCACTCTTCAAGTTTTAGAGAGTGCTCTGGTACGACTCGACGTTGACTTCTTACTTATGAGCTTGTCATTTGATATTACCATATATCTAAGATGTATAATCCTTCATCCTTCAAGGAACCAATTTCTCAAAATAAACTTCACATGCAATGGAGTTCTCCTTCGTTAATATAGCTACTTTTGCTAGTGACCTTTATCCATGGAACTTATCGGGATGCCATCATTAAATGGTTCTCTGAATTTTTCGCGTATTTGTGTATTAATTTACACACCTCATTCTGTTATTTCCCGGAGTCCGTTCTACTGGGTTTGTACCGAAATTGTAGCCAGGTGACGGTATTTTGCAGTGTTTTTACGCTATCCCTTTCCCCAGTGCTCGGCCATTGCAGTGTGAATTGTGCTGCTGACATTTTGATTGTAAATTGTTCTGCAAGGTTTAATGCTAAATACGGAGTATGTTAAACACAATACACAATGGTTCATACACTAATATTTCAACTTTTTGATGTTTTAGTATAATGATACGGCTAAATTGTCATTTTTTTTTTGTTTTGTTTTGTTTGGTTTGGTTTGGTTTGGTTTTAATTTGACAGATGTGCTGGGAATTATAAATTCGGATTGCACATTAGTGGATTTACATAATTCATTAAATCAAAAAGTTATTGAGCGAACGGCTCACATCTGTATGTGTAATTCTTTGTGTCTCGTTTTTACTGAGCGGACATAAAATTATTGTATTTTTTCGTTAAATTTTTGGACGCATTAAATATTAGTGTAACTTCCTTTTTTTTAGTATCTCTCTAAGTTGACACCCATGACTAATTTTTCTGCATTTTTTCTGTTCATCGAACATTTTCTGATGTATTCTGCGTGCCAGAAATAAAGGGTGTATGCGACGCTCCGTTTCAGCTATTTAACACAGTAGGGGTAAGTGGGGTAAAGGCACGAGTGGGGTAGTAAGAAACATAATGAAGTTCCTCTCCAATTACGATTTAATGATAATTGTTTTTCCCCTCACATATAGCATCAACAGTTTTTTGTTAAAAAATAGTTAACCTGCAAACGTAAAATCGTAGAGGGAGAGTTGTTTTCTATCACGTCAAACAACTGTTTCCTTTTTCTGCTCTTGGGTTAACAAGAAATATCAGATACTTTTCAATTTGCAACAGTTAAAAATGTAATGGGGTAAGAAGATTATTAGGAATTTTATAAACGACGTTTTAAAGACACAAAATTTTGAATTTTTCATTACAATATTAGTACGATAGTAAGTGAAAATACAATCTGTATTATTACATACATACCGATTGGTGACGTTTCTGGTAGAGTTCAGTTTCCCCAATTTACTTTTAACTTACCGAGTACTTTTTATGCTACACATTTTTATATAATGTAAAGAAAGTTATTGGGTAACTCTGTTGTTTTTCAGATTTTCAGACTTAGAAATAAAATTGTAATACAAATTACTTTGTGATCCCCGTTGATTATTTCCTCGTCCTTCATTAAAGAAACGCAAAATTTCAGTAGTATTTTCAACATTGACGTTTTTTGCTAAGAGAGTTGTCAATAGCCGTTAGTGTATTTACTCCTCCGTGTCGTCTCTCCTCTGTTCTTCGTTGTCTAAACTCTCGCCATAAATACCTATTCACTCTCATACCTTCCCGAAATTTAACCGCATTTTATTTTCATGTATTTTGCGTCTACTTTCTGAGTTCTCTCTAACTATCTTTTTAATTTTTCTGGTTTCCTTCCTTTTCACCTTCCTCTCGTATATCAACCAAGCTGCATTAACAGATTTATGGGTTCTCTCAGATTCGTATCACTTCTCACGTTTTTGCCTCCATGCACAATCATCTCTTTTCAGTCTCTGAAGTTTTCTTTTCACTTCGTATGAATTGAATCATAATTTGTTGTAGTGTAAAATCACTTCAATCCCATCTTGTTTCCTTCTATATCGTAAGTTGCATGATATTTTCAAGGCTCTCCTCCTGCTTAGCAATTATCTAGTCCCCGCTCTCTGTTATGTTCTCCCCGTGTTTTGTGAATCATAGCTCGATTACCCATCACGGTACGTAACCGCGTAGTGAAGTTCGTACTTCCCCCGTGCGACCGACACTCACCAATCCCGACGTATTCGTCGCCTTCCGCTCTCTCATCGCGGATATCGACGAGGGAGGTTGCGCCTTTCTTGGCCGTCGCGAAGGGACCGTTAAACAAATGACTGTGCTCTCAGTCGATTTGCGGAGAAAGACGCGCGTCCGCTTCAATCCTATTACCTCTTGCCTCCTGCGCCCTCCCTGTGGACTGCAATTCCCAAGTCCGTCGCTCGCCTCACCCCTCTTGGGAACAGCAATTCAGGGATAAGGATGTTTTTATTTAAGAGCGTATTTCCTTAGGTCTGTTTACTGATGTCATCAAGGTTGATTAAAAACTAATTCGAGATAATTTGCGATTTTTGTATACTGTGTTGTATGTTATGTCTGTCGTTTCTTTTTGTCATATTCTCTGACATTCTTCATCTTCAATAGCCGTGACAGCCCTGATAGTTTGGTTTTGGCTTCCTTTTAGATAGCTCTCCACATCTCCCGATCTTTTCCTTTCCTTCTCCATTGTCTAATTATTCCTACTTTCCTTAGGTCACCTTCCACATCACCTCACCTCAACCGTGGTCTTCCTCTATTTCTCTTTCCATCCGGATTGGTCAAGAAACTCCTTTCCACTGTCCTTTCATCACTCATTGTCTGCACACTTCCTAACCATCTCATCCTTTTACGTTTTATGATGATCACTACGTCTGAGTATTTGTATAGATGAGTTAGTTTATCATTATACCTAATTCTCCAATTACTATCATTAACTGGTCCATAAATCTTGCGAAGATTTTCCTTTCTTATACTCTCAACATATCTTCGATTTTATCTGTCATTGTCCAGGTTTCACTGCCATATGTTACAATTCATTTTAATATAGTTTTATATATCTTTGTATCTCTGGAAATGTATGTTTTGCATAGTATTGGATAAAGAGTTCGAAAACGTCTATTACCTCATTTTATCTTTCACCTCAATTTCCACATTGTTATTACCAGTGATGATGAATCGTATGTACCTGAAGCTCTATTCGGTCGTAGTGTTGCTTGTTCAATTTTACAGTAGGTGTTGTTGAATCAGTATTCACCGTATACTTAGTTTTCCTTGTATTGATGATCATGCCTAACGGACGTCCTGCATCTTCTATTTCTTGGTTGACTTCGTCAATGTTTTTAGTGAGCGTCCCAAAACTACATCGTCGGCGTAAGCGAGGTATTGGCGACTTCTATTAAATATTATGCCTCCAGGATTTATTGCGACACGTCTTAAGACCTTCTCCGAGCTCAAGTTGAAGAGCTGTGGGGAATGTGGATCTCCTTGCTTGAGACTTATAAATGTTTGACAACTGTCCCAGACCTTCCTCTGAACCTTCACTTTATTGTTGGTGTTTTTAAGTGTCATTGGTATTAAATCAATGATTTTAAGCGGTACTCCATATTCTTTCATTACTTCTATTAAAGGCTTCCGATCCACTCTCTCATAGACCTGAGCAAATTCGATGTAAAGTTGATGAATATTGACATTATATTCCCAAGCTTTGTCCAGAAATTGTCGTAATATTAACACCTTAGTGAGTAGTTGATAGTCCTTTCCGGAAACCACATAGTCACCTATAATACTTTTAGTATACGGTTCAAGGTGTTAGGCTAAAATACTGGAGAATATCTTATTAGTAGTATTCAAGTAGGATATGCTACTATAAAATGAATGCAACGTTAAGATGAAGTATCCTGGGACGGATTCTCTGACATTACTGTGTACGATAATTCAAACATAATTTGCTTATTATATCTTCGTACTTTTCGTGGTTTGGTATATTGTACATAGTTATTCGTATGCTTTGATATTACCGAATAACAATGTCCTTTTTACTTTTGGAAAGTACTATTCTAGCCCAAAAACATTTTAAGATCTGTCCCGTTCTGGGCAGTTTGAATTCAAGAGAAATTTTTCTCGGTTTCTAGATTTCCGGTGTCGTGTGACCAACCTTTTTTTAACTGTATAGCTGATGAACGAATTCTAATCTCTAAACAAATTTTGAGAAAAGTGTTTTGTAGTTGTTATAATGTAACACCTTTTCCTGTGCTGTTCATATCCGAATCTTTTTTTTTCTTTCGCTTTTTACTTATGCTGTTTTTTTTGTTCAAAAATTTCTGTTCAAAGCTATTTGGAAAATTGAATACCTTTTGTTGAATTTTTTTTGTCTCACTGGTTTCAGTTTAATTCGGAGAGATATTTCGAACTGAAGTAAACATGAATACTTGTAATTTCGAGGAAATAAAGATATGTTTTGAATTAGACATGAAGTATGTCCAGTAAGTTGTTATTCAAACTCAACACAAGATTGTCATCACTGTTTCGATGCATGTCAGTTGTCATAATGAGAAGATTGTACTTTAAAAGATGACAATGAATTGGAAATTTTTCTCTACCTCGCTCCTATTTGTAGAGACGTAGAAACAATTACCAAGTACAGAGGAATCGCTTGAACGAGAAAATACTTGCGGGCGGTTGCAGGTTTTATTTAACAGCTGGGCGACTCCATTGTCACGGATGGGACAAACAGTGTATTTTTAAGTGGTCTAATGCTAATATTACAAAAAGTTGAATTGAAAGTGAAATGAAACTTTGTTGATAAGCAAAGGCATAGTTCTTGAGTATTCACATTAGAAGATGAAAAACTGATCTGTATAGAATTAGCGAAATAGCTGAAGCAGCTGATCTAAAAAGTAAATTTTCCTAATTTTCTGTCACGGGTGGGTCATGAAACTTCCAGATGTTTCATTATCATTCATGTTTCATAAGCATTCATATTTGATTAATAGCTTGCCTTTCATTATGGACTTAAATTTTCCCAGAAGAAACTTTGCCCTTCAAATAAATACTGGAATAACAATAATAGCGAATGCCGTGGATAAAACAATGTCAATGTTAAGACGAAAGTTACAGTACGTAAAACTGATCCACGGAAATGTCAATTTTCTTCCAATATATTTTCTAAATCTAATTATTTATTTTGAAATTGTTTCAGGACAAGAAAAGTCAAGCTTCATAGATACCAAATTCAACGACGAACTTAAATATTTTTTTAATGGATTTTTACTGCCCTGTTTCATATGGAATCGGCCAGGTTTCAGTGGAGTTTTGTGTCATAAAATATATCTCTAACGTGGATCGGGCCACGCTCCGGTCATTCCACATAACCTTAATTAACATTGAAAATCGGTGGGTTTTTTTTTGTAAACGACCTAATATACGACGTAATAGAGTACATTTCAATCAATTGTCTAAAACCGCTAAGGAATAGATTGCTGTGTTTAGAACTGGTTTATTTATCCGTACGTAGTTTGTACTCTCCTGAATGACAATGAATATCCAATCGCAAGAGCAATAAACAGTCGAGATTTTGATAGCTAGTTCTGTTGTGATTCTACATAGATGCTAATTTAACCGCAGTCTGCTGACCGTGCAGTTCAATGTTTGGAATTTTGGACACTTGCATAATTCTGTGTATGCAGTTATATTTTGATGGTATTTTCCTTACATTTTTCGTTTCATTGCACTTCTAATATTTTTTTAATTGGGGCTTTTGGGCTCGCCGACATCGAGGTCATTAGAGCCCTGAAACTTATGTAAATTGATTAGGTGTTCTTGCTTTCAATGTGATGAGTTCGTAAGAAATTTGTTACCCGTTTTTTAAAGTTCATGTGAAATGCCTTGTGTATAAGATTGACACTAATTGGCGTTTGAGATTTAATGTCTGTACATCTTGTAGTTCAGTTTTACACCTGTAGATTTCAATTTTATGCCTGAAATTGATTGAGATACGCTTACTTGAGTTGTATTCTTTGGTCATGATTGTTTTGCCCCCTTTCACTACAGCCATCCAATATTTCCTCTCTTTTGCTTTCTGCGTCCCATTTACGTTTTTAATGTCGTTCAGTACATCACCTTTCAATTTACTTTGTGGTAGTCTTTTTCGTGTTGACGAATTTTGACGAAATATTCTTTGTTGCCGGAAGCTACCCATTCTGTCACCTCATTCTACCTTTTTTGTAATATTCACTTTGGGTTCAGTAAAGTGGTTAAATACTTTTATATTAATCAATCTTGTCAAGTACTTAGTGTATTTGCTGACGTATTGGAAAATGTATTTCCTCACTCACGGCATTTACAATTAATTTTTCATACCGTGCCGCATCCACGTAGCATATGCCAGTAGCAACACTTGGTACTTAGTGTTGATTATGACTTAGGGACATGAATTCAGTTTGGTGGAGGTGTATGAACCATAAGTTCTTTGAGGAAAACGTAATATTTTTCTAAACGTCGACAAAAACACAAAGTATATTGAAATGGAGCTGAACTCGATACCTCCGTTTCATTGATTATCTGGGGTCAATCACTCTTCTTTTCATTTTGTCAGTGAACTGGAGTATCTGCAAACGTGAAGCGGTAACCCGCTTTCTCTGAATATTGTTCATGTCTATTACTTGCAATAAAGTAAATAAGCTAAATATTCGCATCGGTCCATTTCTCGCCAGAGCCCACACCATGTAGTTGGGGGGGGGGGTTACTCTGTTGTTACGAAAGGCCGAGGGCCCACCTGCTGCGCGGGACACACGTACGTTGTTGGGCTGGGGAAGTGCGTTGAGCCACGGAGGGACGAGGCGGAACGGCGCGGGATGTGGGGGCCACGGCCAGTAACAGCAGGCTCTGCGCCGGGGGTGTCAATTACAGCCGTGGGGAAACGCGTCGCTTCCAACGCTGACGTCGCCGCCACCACTGCTGGAGATGAAAAGCGAGTCCACGAACGGGAGCTTGGTCTGCCAGTTATCGACGACTTCTCGGAACAACGTGTTCGCATCTACAACAACTGTTGTTACATAATTTCTCCGAATATGAGATGGATTTTGTTCGTTCAGTGTGAGAATGAAAAATTGATTCACTTTACCAAGAACTCGCAGCGCAGAGCATTCTGATAACAACCATGAACTCCTGAGAATTTTTATTTCGACGGTATTTAATTTAGTGTCACTTCAAAATGTTGCGATGTGAATAATTTATTGTTAAAATCGATTTATCTATTGTTTCTTACGTAACTTACGACATAAAACAATTAGTTCCCTTGACAGGCAATCATTTTCTCATTAGGTAATTTCAATCTTCCGTACCGCGAAACATGACTTGCTCCTCAAAATGTGTATGGATATCCCTTAGTTATGCATATGTTTGAAAATCTTATTTTTGTAATTAATTTGCATCACACGTATTCACGATATTTCTTTTGATCCCTGTATGAAACTGGCATGGTTTAACTGAATTGGAAATTACTTTTGTTTATTTCCTTCTCGTTAATTAGGTGTTCGCTTCTGCCGTCGACCGGACTATGCTACGATAACAGATGTTTTACCTCGCTCCTAACTTACATGGGTCTGGTACTTCGCGCTGGAATCCAACATCTCGGTTTCCCTCGTGTAGTGCGTGTTCGCGGATTTTCGAGGGAGGGCACCCTTCCCGTGCTTGCGAATCCCTTACCCAAATCAATTTCACAATGAACATCAAAATTAAACCGCAATTAATGCTATGACAAAGACTGGTAAAAATCTGCAAATAACTCAGTTTTTTTAAAGTAAATGTTAAAGGTACAATAGCTTTAATAATAATATATCGTTGCAATGAATGTATTTTGAAAATGGATTCACAATTGTTGTTAAGCTTTTCCCCCGTGCAGTGTTTGACTGAAGCAGAAGGATGCTTTCTGAGACGAATTAACCGCGAATGATGCAGCCTTTGGGAAAACAAACTCACGGGGACAGCCGACACAAATTTTGTGGAATCCTATTGAGCGACTCTGGACGGGTTGCGCCGTCGCGTCTGCTGTTCCGAGTAATATATGTAATTTTTGCGATCGGGACGCCCTCTGGCGCTTGTCCTATGCTAATGTGGAATAATATACATTGCTGCTACCACCATCCCTTGCTGTTGCCTGCCACACCCGACGTTACTGTCGTCCCCACCTCCGCAGACAGTTCTACGCCGCCCTCTCTACCCTTGCCTCCCCCAAATCTAGATAACCCGCTTGTTGTCCACACCATCACCTTCCCCCTTGCTCTGGCAATCTGAGTATATTCTCAGTGCGCCCACCGTCCTTTTTAGTGTCCGGTATGCATCTATTCGTTGGCCGTTTGCTCCCCCCATCCCTGCACGCATGAAGCAAGACTACGTTCCCCGGAGCCGTGATCCCATGTCGAGTGTGGACCATGCGTCGGAGCTGCCCGCGACCGACCTCTCGACACACGCGACTGTCCGACCGAGCGCACAGCGTCCGCGTCCCCAGTTATCGATATACGCAAGTGGCGCGGTGCGGCACACCGCGCACGGTTCCCACGCGAACGCGGAACACCTGCACGCGGCACACAGTCCGCGCTCCCGCCAACGCTCTGTGCTGTCGTAGCGCTTCGTGAACGAGACGGTTACACTCACAAACCCTGCATTGGGAAGTTAATAATTATTACTAGCATGTGAAGCATAGGACTCATGTTCAAGTAAGCTGTTTTATCATATCACTCTGATTGAGAATAGGATATATTTGTCTTATGCTTCATATTCAATGATGCCGTGAAAAAAGCCAGTTGTGAATAAAGAAACTCAAGTCTAAGGGACCTTCCAGATCCCTCAAGCACTTAGGGGCCTACCTGCTTCGTATCGTGGTGACTTTTGCGATATATTTCAATGTTTCATTAATTATACCCCTAGATCAGGGTAGTTTTCCTCGGGTAGTTATAACATTTTCGGCTTATTCAGCACATTCCTGATTTTTTAAATTTAATTTTCTTCAAATCGCTTTTAAATGCCCCCCCCCCCAATGTTCATTTTCTATGTCCCACATTTTTTCGCGGGACGCATTTTATTTATTTATTTGTATCGGCGCAACTTGTAACAGTGGTTTCTTCCATTTCCTCATGCTGTCTATTTTGTCAACATTTATTGTATCACTTTCTTTTCACCCAATGAAGGTTTTGTCTTTGATAAGATATGACTTGTAATAAACATACATTTATAGCTTAACAAGAATCCAAAACCTTGAATGTCGCCTGATTACTCTTTAAAACCTTTCGGTCAATTATATTGCACCCTGCACCGCAAACCCGAACTCATAGCTAAGGGTATATTGTCATCGGAATTTGGACAAATAACAGTAGTAAACTAATAATTTTCTGTGAAATTGTTTCTTTTTTACCTTTTGAAAAGAAAAATCATGTGCTGTTGCCTTATCTACAGAAAGGGCTTGGTAATAAAAGCTGGGAAGTGCGCGTACAGTCCATCCCCACCGTCTCTGCCGCCTAAATGTTCTATCCTGTCGCATGTAACATCACAATATTAACCCTCTGAATGACTTAACCGAATGTTTATTCCAATTCTTATTTTCTAAAGAAAGTATACTCTTATCTTGTGAAGACTTAATGAATTTGCTCATACATGTTCTCTATTTCTGTTTATGGATCTTATTTGTTCTATAATTTAGGTTAGATATAAAAATTACAGCCGTGGGGTGTGGTTGGCTATGTACGTAGTCTTCCAACATTTCTAAATTGTTTTCCGGCTCATATTTCCAGCGTCGTCGTTAAACTAATAGTTTGAATGGACAATTTTCTCACAATGAGACTATATCCACTGTAAAATAATGAAATATTTAGTTCGCAATAAAAGATTTATTTTCTTTTTAACTAGTGCTAAATGTATTCAGAAACACAATGCAGAAGGACTGAATTTGATATTTCAGTATTTAAAAAACTGTTCTTCTTCTTCAAACCCGCACATCATCTGCTTATTCCCGTGGCATCAACTGCTTATTCAAATGGTAATAAATCGCCGTAATTTTAAACATACTCTTGCAATATAAAAAAACTGCAAAACATATTAGTGCTATCTAAACAAGGTGTCTTATTTGTGTTATAAGAAAATATAACACAATTTTCCCAACTTACTAAGCTGTAAACCGTTCTGACTCAAAATTCTTGAAAAAAATGCTTAAGTCAATATAACGACCGCCAACTTTCAGAAGACATTTCTGAACCAGTCGACTTGAATGGCCGTTTCTGAAGGGGAGGTACTCAGTCAATCGCTCCAGATACGTAACGCAGCAACGCACAGTCGCCAAGTTTAGAGGTATAGGTTTTCGCTGCCACCAGCTCAGTTTCCCGAGCGAAAACAAAACATACAAAAATCAAAATAACAATAAGGAATTTTAATTAACAAATAAAGATAAAATTGAGTTTGACTTGATCATGAAAGTTCTGAGATACTGTAACTACGTTAGAAAACCAAGTGAGAAAAACAAACAAACAAGCTTTAAACAAAATTTACAATTATTTGAGCTTATATACACCATGTAAGGTGTTAAACAACTTTCACATCCCTCTCACAATCGGATTACCGCAGCAATCCAATTAACCAGATCTATATGAGATCTTTAAGACATCTCAACTCAATGTCTTCTGCAAATTCTCCACTGAGAATTCAATACCAGGAAACCGCAGCACCTCAAAGCGTAAAAACGCTTACACGATCACCTTGGATCGGAACTCGGCATACTGCCTGAGATCACCCCTCAACGTGTGACCCCCGAGGCTACCTTCGTCCCGCTGTATATATGCAGGGGACCACGTGATGATGCCTTCAGGGGTCGCATGAGCTAACGACACAGGCTCAGCTGACAACACATGCTCAGCTGATTACACTGTCGGATTCGTGGTATCACCGGATCACTTTGGCTCAAAAAATAGTATTCTGGCCGACATCGCCGCACCTGCGGGCTAATGTTTGTATTGGTACAATACGATACCTTTGTCGCCGGGGCGCACTTTCACTTCTGAAATGTTTTTCTGATGAGGAAAACTCAGCCGTTCGGTACCAGTTTACATAGTGGAATATAAAATAATACAAAAATATATTAGAAATATTTTGGCTGTGGTCACTGCGTTACAGTCAAGTAAATATTAAGCACTTCTATGATCAAGAGAAGAGGAGAAAATATTACTAAGTGAAAAAGCTTTGTTTGAAACAGTCAAATAAGAAATATTAGTTTTCTTTCGCGTGAACGGTATGTTCAATGTGTGAGCAACTAGCTCGCGGTGAGAGCGATCTGAAAAAGGCATCAACAACACATACAGGATTTATTTTCTATTATACAGTATTTGGATGTAAGATCAATATATTTCATCTCCCCTCTGTTATGTCATTATGTAGAAATGTCTTCGCCATCTTTAAGATCTCGACAAAATTGTAAGCATTTGTTCCGGAATGTTCCTTTGTTCTAATGAGTTTTATTTTACTAATCCACGACGGTCTCTTTATTTGTTAATTTTAAACTCACGACGAGCTTAAAAATGTTTGCCGGTAAATGTAGCAAGAAAGATTTCCTCTTAACCCATTAACGCCTAGTGTTCTATTTATAGATCACCCAGCATGATAATTTATTTCATGCAACTAACTTCACTTTGACAATTTTGTACTTATGTTATAAGTATTTTGAAGATTGGTAGATGTTTAGGAATGACTACATATGTTTTAAATATGATTATTGATTCTAAAAAAAGTAAGATAATGTCGTCGTCAGGCTCATTGCGCCGAGTTGTATGTTTACGTGATCTGAGTTACTAACACTTTTCATTTTAAGAATTTTAGGTTTCTGTCTATTGCCAAATATGTTTCTCTTTGTTGCTATACAAAATAGGAGTAATTCAGCGAAATTGTGCCCGAGATATCACTTTCCAAAAACTGCTGATCTATTTACAGATCGCTGGGCGTTCTGTGCTTCGGGTATAGAGAACTTGACGAGCATTGCCGCTCGCAGCTGACGTACGTAGGATAGTGTCATAGGGCGGTTGAACTGTGTCCATTGTTCTGGTATATTGTATGTTGTTTGTGAACATTTTCCGTGTAAATATATACGTGAAGACCTCTTTTATTTGCATCCCTTTTGCATTAGTAAGGTCACTTTGTTTTATTATTCGTGGTGACGGACGATGACAAAGCTCTAGATGCTTTAGTTTATTCGATTGAAAATGATGTTTCAGGATCTCCAAAAGTGGGTTTTGTTGCTCGTAATGTAAAAGAACCATATGTTTATGAACTATAGTTACGTTCGATAAGTCACGTGCGCACGAATTTTCTTATTTACTTTCGACGTATTTTTTTTTTTTTTTACTATTGGGAGAAAGACTAAATTAATTGAAATAAACTGATAGCGAAAATACATCTCACGGAAATTGGGCCCGGTTTACTTGGTTGTCGGCAAAAATGTGGCAACCGCGACACTCAAAGTGAACTGGGAAGACTGAAAGTTTTGACTCCATAGCAAAAAACGGAGATGATCCTGTATTATGAGGACATATTGGAGAATATTTTATTAGTCAGTTTACATCAAAGAATTGACGAGATGGTACTTTCGATCCAGAAGAACATATATTATTTCTCGGAATTCTTCACCTTTGTTCCTCTTTTCAGAGGTGTGGAATTCTCGAACAGAATTTCTCGGTCAACGTAATGATTGTGAAATATTACTGTCTCAATAGGCAAAAACGATTCATGAAAGGGAAGCTTATTAAATTCGGTTAGAAGCTATGGGTTCTCTCTGGAGCTAGAGGATAACGCTAACATTTTGATTTGCATTGTGAGGAGTCAGAACATACAAGTAATTGTGAAGATAACATGAAAGATTACGTATGTTCGTCGAATTATGCGACGCACACCCTTGATATCTGAAAGAAATGTGCATTTAGACATGAGTTACGATGGAAAGGACCAGTATGTAGGGAGAAGGATGAGTCAAAGGCGCAGCCACTTTCAAAACAGTTCTGGATGACTCCTGACATTATGTCAAAATGTAATGTTGCTGTGTCAAAAATGTTTTGAACATAACCACACGTTGTAGAAAAAGATATGGTTTTTAAATGAGAGGAAAAGGAAGATTTATACACAGTACATTATTTATAATCAGTTTACTATAAAATAAAGTTTTGTGGGTTGCATGTTGCATACTCAGTGCATCATGAATCTGTCCCGCGATCTATTTATAGATCGACTTATTATTATAAACAAGATGTAAAAATGACTTTTTGTTTTTATTCTTATCCTATAACCAGTTATGACTAACTATAGAGGTAATAAGCGAATTAAGAATAAAAAATAATTTGGGCGTTAATGGGTTAACATCTCCGAAGCTTTATTGTTTATGTGAGATTTGTTTCCCGAATCAAATCCCCTCCCAACCTTTGGGCGAAAACATTAATTTCTCTTAGAGACGACTACTACTACTTGTAACATTTCTAGCGAATGTATCCCATAACGGTTTACCTAACGAAGTATTTTCTTTCAAGTCCTAATATGAACGATCCTAACTCCCATACGCTGTTATTGACTAGTTTGTTTTGGTCAAAATTTTAATTTATCAATTGTTTCTTATTAAAAAGGGGAATAATAGTTACCAGTTCTGGTATCCGAAAATAATGCTATTTAAAGTAATTATATGTGTGAATTCCCTCTTAACGGTCATCATTGGTGCTTTCCCCGTGGTATGAATTATTTGGCTATGAGTTGGAGCTAGTAAAATGCAATTTGTCGGAAGCGTTTGAAAGCTGCGCTTTGTCGCCAACCCGATTTCCTTTATCCTGCCCTCGTCGTCCGGTCACGCTCGATCGCCTTCGGCTTGCATTTAATATTTAATCCTCGTCGCGCCCCCGGCGAAAAGCGAGCGAAGTCGGTGGTTGGTGTGCGCTCGAGGCAGTGGGCAGGGGCGAGGGTGCGGCGCGCAATTCCTCGGAGAGGCTTCTGCGCCTCGTCCGCGAATCCCCCCCTCCCCCACCCACCCCCATGCGTCTTTGCCTTCCCAACACCACTCTCGTGTCGCCGTAGCCGTTAGCTTCCTGTTCTCTTCGCGTGGCCTGCTCCCGCGCAGTAGTTTCTCCACAAGCGCAACCTTATTGTTGGCAAGACATATTGAGCTCCTCCCATATTACGTCGGAACAACTTCGAAGACAAATGACTTGCTGTGTAGTAGTGCCCATGAGTTTCGTTCTTTTTTCCTCCTTTTATCGTAGTTTGATGCAACGGAACTTCACCCCTCGCCACTATACACCGTTGAAGCTTCTCGTATGTTCACGGTCGCTTTATCGTTATTGTGTTGCCATGTACTACGTATTGAGGTATAGTATATTTTTAACCTTAGGGAATTAAAAGATTTCCTTATGGTGAGAGTTTTACTTCGATATTTTATGTCCCTTGGTGGATTATTCGGGGTACAAAACTTAGTAATATATTTTTCTTGTACTAGGGTTTGAACTTTACATTTTAGGTTACTTATTCTCAGCGTATAATTTCATTGGTTGGAAAATGTATGAGTAAAATCACACGATTAGAATTGCCTCATTATTGGTGTTGGTTATAGTGTCATGTTACTGATTTGCAACTGGCGAAGTACGGTAGTCGCAATATGTTTCATCGTGGCATCAATGGGAGAAATTGCATGAAAAAGCCACTGCAAGAGTAAAAAAAATGTTGCTTATCAAAAGCAACCGATCCATTAAGTATTACAGGGAGCTTTAATAATAACAAACACATTTATTATGTGGACCACGTCAGCAATTTCGAAATGTTGGATGCATGATAAGAAATTTTTTTTACCGAAGTCCATTAATGCTTGGTTTTCTTTTCTTCTCAGTGTGATTTCTGAAACTTGCAATTCTAACACCAGCATCCTTTCTGTCAATACTTAATTTGTATTTAAAGCTAGGTTATTATTCAATTCCTGAAATCGTTGGCAACGTTTAAGTGGTTCAAAGAAACACATTTTGCTTGGCAAAGGACCAATCATAAGCACAATTATTTCTGTGAGAGATCCGCTTTTCGGATTACTGTTTAAGTATTTAATTTTTTTTAATTTTGGCCGTGATCTCGAAACAAATTGTCTTGTGCTGTATCATTTCAGTTATTTTCGTACCAAATACCACACAGACCAACAGTTAAATATGATTGAGGGACATGTTACGAATTATGAAGTTTACATCTATATCACGTTACACGTGTAGGAAACAGAAAAAAATAGTGCTTACTTGTTAAGCATATTAACTATATTTATTCGTTGCCTACCTCCTAACCCAATTTGCTGTCTTCCTCCCTCGTATGTAATAAGAAAGCGAAGATAGTGAAACCTGCTGTAACAAGTTGGTATGTGTGAAGCTGGGGATGTGAGTGCCACCGTCGATGTGTATTCAGCAATTTCGTGCGATAGAAAGTGTTTCCGGTCCTCCTGGACCCTGGCCCTTTGTGAAAATCGTGCGGGAATTATGGTGTACAAACAATGATGCTATTTGTAAAGCCCTTGCGAAGAGTGCAGGAGGCCTGGTTTCGAATTTCCTCCTTTATATTTACCTGCCCGAATCGATTTAACGTATGAACTTTTTTCCAGAGCATTGTCCAATTTTCTGTGCGTCTTCTATTAATTGTTTTATTTGCAATGTTTAGTTTTTTTTGTCGGAATCTTCAGTTTGTGTTGCTACTGCAATTAACTTTTTGCAATGGAAACTTTCAAGCACTTCCCAATCCATGACGTCCTGTTTGAGAACTCAAGTAATCCTCCATTGTTTCCTCAAAATTTCCCACATCTAAATGTTTAGCTTCATTATTCACATTTGATGCAGTATAGTTATAATTATTTTGCGAACATGTAGACTATAGTTTTAGCGATTCTCTTTGGTTTACTTAAAACTCGTGGTTACTGGTCTTGTTCAGGAAAAGTATGTCTTTGTCAGAAGGCGGAGTTTTCACGTCATTTGACGGCTTACATGCACTTTTAAGTAGTTCCAATGTTAGTCACGATTTATCGACTTTCACCCCTCTACAATTTTCTGTTGATGGCGACATACATTTCTTGAATAATATCCCTTGACAACTACCCCTTCGATTTTCTGCACGAAACAACTCTCATTTAAGAGTTAATTACTGGTTTAGACTGTAACCATGAACTGGCGTCTTTATAGACCCAGTTTTTGTTACAATTTTACATTGTGACGTTATTCATTTAACCGAATAATTGAAAATAATAGTTACCTCTTCGATGTATCCAAACTTCTTTTTTTTTATTTTTTTTATTTTTAGATAAACGAGAACTAGTTGGAAGGTTGTCCTAAAAGCTGGAGGAAGGTACCGTTGAAAGCATTTACGTCTGTAACCTCTTAAACCAAATTCTATCTAAGAGTGACTTGCTAAATCAATAATAATATAAAGACGGTTTTGTGGTACTGTTATTAGGGGCTCTTTTATCACTTCGTTCCATTAAACGGGTTTACATAAATGTGGTAATGTTTCAAGATATACAAAACATTATTTGAGTAGGTAAATACTGTTAAATTATGTTATTTATATTATCTCTTCCTTTATCATCTCTATTTGTAATCTGTTAAGTAACGTGCGCACTCTGGATGCGCTGCCAATCCGAACTCGTCATTTTTACAACTATAGACTGCCGGCAGTATCGCTTCTGTCTAAACAGTGTGTGCTCGCCTGACGACCTCTCCTCTCAAGTTGGCGGGACAGCGGCGCGCACGCTGGTACTGCTCCGACGCCGCAGTAAATATTTAATTCCCGCTCTCGTGCGGCAACGGCCCCCTCCCACGGGGATGCGTGGCAATTTCTTGAGAGCCCTCCACGCCGCCCGCCGAGGCTATAAACCCCCCACTTCGTTGCCGCTTCTCTTCGCGACGTGGGTCGCAGTCTCCGGCGCCTCTGCTGCGTCCCCTGCCACCATCGTCGCCGCCTCTGCCCCTAACCGCTGCCGTTCTCCCGACTAGTCTTCTGCGCTGCCGTATTTCATAATGTTACCCCAGCTCTTCTCTCTTTCCCCTTCGAGCGGTTTTCCCTCGCGATGTTCAGTCCCTCGGAGGTGTCCAAAATGCTGCGTATACGAACATGCACCGATCGCGGTCCGTTTGATTTTCGCGTCTTATCTCGGCTCTAGTGCAGTTTTGGTTTGAAGCTCATCACCGCTCATGGCGACTTCGTGCTAAAGTCTCCCAATTCTTGATACTCAGAACTCTGTATTACCATTTTAACGTAAGTAGTTGGTAGAGTATTTGTCCCTAACTGGTTGATTTGCAAGTGACATCGCGATAACTACCGCGATATTGAAACTCAGGTGATAAGAGATACTTTTTTAATCATCTTTAAATTTCTCGTGTTTTTCTACCAAGGAGGTTTGACTCTCTGTATTTCTTCCATCATATGCAGTTCTTTTATCTCTGAATATATGATATCGGTATTTACGCTTTCCTGTAACGCATATTTCCTTCCCAATAACTGTTTAAATTACTTTACATTCATTTTTTTACCGTGTTGATCTCGATTTTAAGTTTTGTTTTCTTTCTTCAGGAAATGCTGTATCGGTCACCAGGAAATCTTATTTACATGTACATTTAAATAAAGAATGTTACAAGCAAAATTGTGTAGTGTTGTCTTTATTTATTGTCGCATAAAACCTTTTAAGTCGCATGACTAGCATCAGCTGCTCTGACAACGGGCGTCATGCGGACGAAAGGCATTCTGCGTCAATAAATACCGACACCTCTGCAAAATCTCCCTTCAATTGTGACTCAGCTGTCATCGGAAAAGGCACTTCATCAGATATAAAAGAAACACTGAATGACTCAAGAGTTATTTGAAAACTTTCAGCTCTGCTATTGCAATTTCAATATAAAGATAAAATCTGGTCATTGAACATTTAAAAATTATTCTCTTAAATTCTAAATAATCGCAATCAAATACTCCGACCTAAGAAGCTGAAAAATTGAAGATGGTAATGTAGTGCAAATTTCATCTTTTAAATCGAGGGATCAAAATATTTTTGGCGCTCACCTACGTTTATTATGGAGTGGAATTGGTTAAATAAATTAGTAATGTCATCCCGCTGTGTTTCCGAAATATTTGTATCTGAAATTAGACAAATGTAAAGTAAATCCATAAATTCAATCCACATCTACGTGTGACTTAAGTCTTTGAACTTCCCATCTATTCTAATTTATTGTGAAGAGAACTTAAAAGATGAGCTCAGTTATATATCCGACGTGGATTGATTGTTTGGCTACGAGACCTTGAAATAAGCCGTATGATGCGATATAGTATGTGATATTTTTCAAATATAAAATTATGTTCTCTACATCTCAGTTCGCATTACAATGCGTATGCTTTTTTGTTCGACACGTAACAATTGTTTTTCTATTACATAATTACGCTTGTGGTTCTTTTCTTAATGCAGTTACCTTAAGGGATGTATTAAGATCAGTATAGGCTCAACCAGTTAGACTGGTTTTTCTCTGATTCCTACGTTATCCTGTAATGCCTTTTGTGCCACAGGAGCAGTTCTGCTTAAGCACCGATGGCTCTATTGTGACCTGTTTGCGTCCTAAGACTGAGCCCCGCATCTTCTTCCTTGTCTTGGCAAATTGGTTTTTCGTCGAGAATTTTCTGTCTCATTTTGTCTGAAACAGAACATGACTGACAGAGCCATTGAAGACGAAGTTATTCCTCTCCAGCGATAGAATACGATCCCTCCTTTTAACCCACGAAGCCATTCTTTCTCGCTGCTAGCTCGTTTTATGAGGTTGAAATACCAGAAACATTATGTCGGTTTCTTATTATTTGCAAAATAATTTCTATCGATTTAAGTTGTTCTGAATTTATGGGATCTTAAGTTTTAATTGATTTCGAGTCCGTTCTTAGTTTATATTTATCAAATTTAACTCATAACTACGATGTAATATGTTGTAGAAAATTGTTTTAATTTAAATTTTTTCGTCTCATATTTTTCTTAAATCACTTAGTAGTATTCTAGCTTATGAGTCGAAAATCCTTTTTCACTAAATATTTTTTTCACTATACAATTATGGGAAATTGACTTTAGGGTGGGACTCCGTAAGATTTTAGTACCCCTATGGGTAATAGATTGTCAGAGTAAGCAAGTGCAATAGCCAGCCAATTCCGAGGAAAAAAATCAAAGTTTTCATCTCAATGTATGTGTCAAACATTTAAACTTGCCTGTTAATGTTGCGCAATACGTAAAGCGCTGGCCCACCACGCGAGAAGCTGGGGTTCTGTTTTCCTTTCAGGTAGTTTTTCTTCTTTTTTTCTTGTGTGTAAAAGTATTTTCTATGCTTTCCCTTATATCTTTTACCTGATTCACAGAATCCATTATTTAATCACAAATATCATTTACGTGAAGTTTTGCCCCCTACTTTTCCTAAAACCCTCTTCCACTCTCAAAATTCTTTTTAAAGTTTTGATTCTACGTTTATACCTTTTTAGCACTGATGATGCTCGCTTAGCGAGCGAAAAAGCTTTTGACTTAAAGGATTATGATAGAGTAGACAATATCATTATATTTTATTATTAATGAGGGAGTTTTTGAATCACGAATTTCTTTTCAGCCAACTTTTCTATTGCAATTCGTTAAATGTCTTCTCCCATCTACTTTGCTTCTTGGGATTTGAAGCGGAGAATTGTGATGCTATCGAATTATGTTCTTCTAGCAATATTCGGTAATTAACAACCTCATCTTTCAGCCTCAACTTTGAGACATCACTATAAAGTCTGAATTAATTTCTTCAGCTCAAACTCTTGCAGTTTCTTTATATGTCGGCGGTACGACAATATATACCTATTACTTTGAAATTTCGAGGAAACTATTCAAAACGCTCTGATCACTATAAAATACTGACACATTGTTTTAAAGTATTACGTATGATAGTAGGGGGTTATTTTAGGGTGTGTCTCTAGAAGGTCATGACTTGCAGAATTTTGTTTCAGTAAGGTAAAGAAAATGGATTTTTAATGACACTAGGATTTACTTTCATAAGTCAGTCGTACTTTAAAATAAAGAAGAAACTTATATCAAAATTGAAAATAAATTTCAAGTAATTTTAAAATTTCTTACGAATGAATATTACTCAAATATAGTAATATTTGTATTTACAATAATCTGAAGTGATCAATTTTATTAAAAAATACGTTTACCAAAAACTAATCTTAAGGAGAACAGAACACTAACTCTTCTGCGTGGAGGAGCTAGCCACTACCGATTACACAACTGCGGCGTTGAAAATCAAGGTATAATGTTTAATACATATATTGAAATGAAAGCTTTGAAGAGTTCTTGTCTCGGAATTGACTTGTTATTGCGCTTTCTTACTTTAACAATCGATGACTCTTAGGGGGTACTACAATCCTAAGATGTCCCATCCCGAAGTCAATTACCCAAGTCGCTACCTCTCACTTAGATACACTGAATTTCACAGTTCGACAGGGAAGATGTCTAGAATGTGATACTAAAGCTTGCCAGGCATGGGGTATCTGACATTGAAAAGCAGGGAGTGTATCGAAGTATTCGAGATTCTTTCTGAAAACTTAACACGAAAGCAGAAAAAATCTCGTGCATTATAAATTAAATGACCCTGATATTTATTGTATCGATAATGTCTCTTATCACTTCCTCTTGTGTACCTTTTTATATGCTCGGTGTTTTTGTATTTTAGCTTGAGGATAGTGGCCGGGAAACGCAAGATCATACGCAACCCTAAGACTTAAATAAAATTCTTTCTTCTTCCTTCCTGCCAGGCGGATTTCAACAGTAGGATAGATTGTTAATACATTATTAAGGGCAATAAAATTGATAAATAATAGACCAGGACCTCGTATTGCGGAAACGCTAAGGAGACTAGGAGACCCAAGGGTCGAAGGAAATGGGGAAAAGAACTGAGGAGGATTTTTATTCTGTCAAAGCTCTCGCTCTATACAATAGAGAAAATGAAGACAGACGATGTTCAAATATTAAAAATTTTCCTTAAAAATTTCTTCGAATATTTAAATTTAAAGTTTACTTGTCCTCTGTTCACACTTACCAGAAAGGACAAATTAAAATACATAGGGGAAATGATGAAATAACGTAAAAAATGTTTGGAACTCTTGATTGTTTTATGGTTATTTGAATATTATTTAATGGTAGCACTTCAGATGAGGTATGGTCAGGAAATCCTCAGTCATCGAAATGAGTTTTATTTCTTCTAAAAACCCGAACGAGATTTTGTGGAATGAAGTTTAGGCATAAATAAAAGAACCAGGGATCGCATCGTGGGCGTTACTCTCACTAACGGAGAAATATATACACATGTGGGTTTCTAATATGTACACAATCAAAACGCATTTTTCTTCCGTAAAATACATCAGAAAGACATTGTGAGTTAATATATTTATTGATTAACGCTATGAAATTTAGGCCCTTTTTCTAAAAGAATTTGTTTAGATAATGAAAAAGTGAAATACTTAACATTTCAGTATTGTCTACCTTCGCGTTTGCTTCCTTCTGCATGTCACAAGTATTAAATATCTCTGAAATGGAAATTTACGAAAATGATACTACACGCTGGAAACACCGTACACATGTTAAAAATGTGTAGGGTGATAGAGAATTCTATATTCTTTGCATTTATTTATATGTCTGGAATATAATACAGAAGTATTGTGTGTCTACCGACCCCTTCAGTTTTCCACATTACTTTACATCCAGGTTATAAACGTACTTCCTAAGGAAGTACCGCGCTGCCAGTGTAAACATGCTGTGTAGATCATGTTAGTTCTTTGTAGTTTATCTTTCCCTCTCCATTCTGAATCGACCACAACCACACATGACGTAATTCTCGATTCCGAACAAAGAGACACTCGGGAGCTATTTTGCGAAACTCTCGGAGAACGCACGCGCATCCCCTCCCTCCGACGACTGAGAGAAAGCTGTTGGTGCGTGTCCGCTAGACAGCGCTGTGGAAGCAGTTGGCGCCTGCCCTCTGTGTGTGGCCAGTCACACTACGATCAACGCATACTACGTGTATGACGTGTTGCGTACGATAGGAAACTAACGAGACTACGAGAGAACTTTCGTTTCCGAACGAAAGAGGTTCTGTTTATGTGCCATGTGAACATTATCATATCCTTCTAGTGAATCACATTGTATTTTCTCGCTTAAATGCGTTCGTGGGCGATTTGAACGCCAGTATTGATATTACGAAATCTCACGTTTTCTAGACATAACTTTTTGGTCTGGTAATCCTTTGTCCGGCCTTGACATCACTAGTATATTGTGATCGACTGTTCAGACTGAATAAACTTAGAGATTTTACTATGTGTTTTTATAGTATCTCTCCGTTACTTTTATTCTTTACTTATGTAGTTTTTTTCAATTTTTGTTAAAAAATATCCTCCTTTTCTCAGAACTATTCTTCAAATAACTGCTTTGTTTTGCGACCATATCTCTTATCGATCCGTCCAACGTGATGAGTAAGACTTTCCAACTCACGTGTCTTCGGTTTGTATGTCCAATTTCTGGTTATGTAGAAGGAAGTATTATTCATATCTTGGTATCGTGTCAGTGCGTGGCGTTTTTTCTTACTTTTCGTATTCCTAAATTATGTATGTGTTTTAACTTAAGAATGGATTTACTTACCTGTAAATGTGTAGATTGTGTTTGAAACAAATTTCAGGGTCGAGATTGGTGGATCAATAATTCTTGAAAACTCATTTTAATAGTGGAACGTTTAATACCACTTTCTTGTTTAGATCAAAGTCTAATTTACGCCAGAATTAAGCTGGTAACATTGTTGTCGTAAAAATATGTGTAGGCTAATTTATTTTCCATTTTATGCCATAATTTGGAAAGCTTTTGAAATTTACGAAAGTACTACAGCAATAATGTAATTTCTAATTAGAAATTTGCACGGAGTATTTACATATTGTATTCTTGAATTCACGTCTCTGTTACTTTTCTTTGTTTTACATTTCTGAAAGAGAAAAATGTATCATGGCATTGCTATGTGAATTTCTTCAGTGAGAATTGAGTAAGCACTTCATTCCCGTCGATGAAGATCTTCGCGTTCTTCGACCCATCTCGCATTGACACGAAGACCTTAATGTTTCGTAACAAGATTCTTTAGAGTTGAGACGTACCGAGGAATTATTTATAGGAGGTTAATCTAGTTGAAACCTCTAGTATTTCGATAGTGGTTAGGGATACAAAATTAACGATACAGTACCATTTGGGAAGAAATAACATTTATGTTGTCTTGTTTTTCAACTTAATAGAACTTCATATCAACTTAATGCAATAACAATAAATGCTTTGTTTCTCATGTTGAATTACGAAAAAGTAATAATAAACCTTTACAATTACAACAATTTTATATTGCAGTGTCTGCGAAAATAATACGAGATTTTCTTCGGAAAACTGTTCGTGCGTATGAATATTATTTTGCGAAATTTTATAATTGCTATTCCAGGCTAACGTTTGTCAATCTGTTGCTGGCAGCCACCGTGAACGGACTTCTAGAAATACTTCCAAGTGTGTGGCGATTTGAAGTCGTTTTAAACTGAACCCGGCAAAACACGAAAAATGAATTAACCCTAATAAGTTTTGAATTGTTTATCTTAGACATTCTCTTCATACATTGATTCCTCAGTGAAATATTAATTCCTTATTCAATGAAAGTGAGTGTTTCGTTTTTAATATACCTAGTTTAATTTGATTTAAGAGGAAATTACTAATCTTGCGATGAATCTAGAAACCTAAAAGGATGTAAGAATGCTTTCTAATTCGCCGTTTCGAGAAACTCAACCAATAGTTTTTTAATAGCAACTTTTGCATCCCATTGGTCGTGATTATATCTTACAAGTAAGTTGATTTTACCTTTACGTAGGGCCTATATCAACTGAGTCACAATCGGTCGTACGCACTTTTTAAATAATTTTTTTTGCCCTAATCCTTATTGAAATCGGAATATGCTGTAATTGTAACTTCCTTGATTCACCAAACTGTTTTCACGAACAATTGAAAAATCTTATAAATGGTTGTTAACTCAATCAAAAACGTGTATATCAACGTATTTTATGGGAAATTTTGATTGTATTATTCATTTAATCATTTGAGGCGTACTTTGTTATTTTTATGAGGAATTTTATTATTTCATAGATGTTAAAGTATAAAGTTCTGAAACTGGTCTGAGTATTAATATTACTTATGTAAGTTAAATAAAAAGAAAAGATCCCGGAGAATAGATAAAACAATTGTTTCCCGAAAACCTCTTGCAAGGAAATGGCACAGCTCTGTAAAAGAAACTGGTTTTAACGTGATAATTTTTTTTCGGGACTCATTGTCAAACTTCAATCAGTAGTATGTAACGATTGTTGTATCTTAGCAATTTTTAATTTGCATTTTTTTGTTTTTTACATAATACGTATCGGAGCTTAACCCCCGCCCCTTTCGTTATTGCTTGCTTCGATTCTCAAAATCTAATACGAACATGGCTTTTTAATGTAACTCTCTGAAATTGGTTCACCGTTCGTTTTGTCAGAATTAAAAAAGCAAATATCAAGAGCTTCAATTTTTTGTATTTAGAGAAGTGGTCATGTTGTTGGTATTCATTGTCTGATTATTTTTCGGAAATACGGTGGGATATAAAAATGACTGATGTGAACTGGTAAAAATAACTTTCATCCAATCATACAGGGCGTTCCCCTTGTGATTCGTGTATTTGCTTCTTAAGCAAATGGCAAGGATAACACGATGCTGCATGGGTTTTGATGATCGTATAATTTTAGGCGTTTCTGAACAGTTTTTTGTGCTGATTCCAGATCTGGTATAATTTTTTTCCTATGTTTTTTGTAAATCAAAGATGTTTTGTCAATTTCAGTTTGATTAGAGGGATTCTCACGCATACAAATAACGTTGTTGGTGATACACAGTTTGCTTAGAAATTGGTTCACGGAAATGTTTGAATAACTCAAAAGTATTTTGTTATCTTGTGGTAGAATGTTTTTGCGAAGCAATGGCAAGTACCATTTTTGTAAACAAATATGTATTATATATAAATAAATAATAGAAATGATAATAAAAATATTACACATAATTTGGTGCGAGACTTGGAGATAAAAACAAAAAGAGCGCCACACAAAGTATACCATTATCTAAGACTGAGACAATGTTGCAATTCCAATGGTTTAGAGGGAACCACAAAATCATGTACATGATTGTTGTTTTTGTATGATTAATGTTAAAGGCAATTATGCTAAAATTAAGAAAGATAAGAGTATCCAGTTATTCTGGCGTCCAAACGACCTGTTGCTCATGATGCATCTCTTCCTATTCAAACCCCACCAAGACGTTTCAAATATTGAGAGCAGTTCAGAAAATGAAATTGACTATAGACAATATGTACAGTATCTTCTTCCGGGTTGTAAATTGTTCAGTCAAAATGATACAGTAGAAAATGTATGACTTGGTTTTCCTGCGAGGATGTTCTGTTCGTGTTTTTTTTTGGGGGGGGTAGCAAGGGATGTCTAAACTACAAATGTATGGTAAAGATAGAATTTCATAAAATCAGGCTGTAATATGAGAGAAAAGCTTCATTTTCTACTATCCTACATTGACTTCCCTGAAATCATATAAGATGCGAAGAAAAAAGTGCACGTTTCCATCAGAACGTAAGACATGGAAAAGACAAAGGGAATGTGGAATGCTAACATGATGGCACACTATTTTCCTATGCTAAAGAGAGATGACAATACTCAGTGATGAAAATCAAGAAAAGGAACTTTTAACCCAACTTTTAAATGTAAAATGATATGTCTTCTCGTTAAATTTAATTTTCTTATCGAATGTGTGGAATCTGTATAGCTAAAATTTTAAAATGTTCTTGTTGTTTTAACAAAACTTATACATTTATTTTGCCCTCCTCACAATGTTTAGCTACATTAATTACATTTACGCCATTTTTCACTCTAATATTGTCTAATAAAACAATATTCAGTCATAAAAAGGGAATACACTATGTAATATCAAGGAAACTTAACTTTTGAGTTTTCACGTGAATTTTCGTACGTTCAAAAATATTTGTGTAAAAACCTTACGTGATAGAAAATGTAAACTAGCAAATCTGAATTCACAATGGAAATTACTAGTTGTTTGCCTGGTTTTCAAAACACCTCTCAAAAAGTATTTTTTAATGCAACATAGTGTAATTATCGTGGGCACGTACCGTAATCTTAACGCGCGCCTGGAAGTGGAGCTGGTCACAGAGTCTCATTGTTCAAGCCAAAGCTATATCATAGCCCTTGCGCTTACGCTTACGCTCACGCTGCTGCTGCTGCTGCTGCTGCTGCTGCTCCGTGACGCCGCGATTTCAGCGAAGCACGTGCTTGAACTTTCGGCGGCGCGTTGGCCCGGAACAGAAGTGAGGTCTTTGCCCGCCGTCTTGTCGCACAAACATCCAGCACTACTCACTCGCAGGAGCTCCTTTTATTTGGACAATAGTTCAATTGACGTTTCTTCTCTAGCACTTCGTTCGGAGACGGAAGGAAGTGGGAAACAAGAGTTAGAAAAATGTCAACATACACTGGATTGTGCCTTTACATCATTGGAAGATATGAGGTAATTTGGGCTTTAGTGATACCAAAGCAACTGTTGGATGAGGGAAAATTCCAGTTCTGCATCCCAAACTCCATTTATGTTCTCCATGTGCGGCTGGTATTGTGATCATTCAGCGGCGATCAACGCTTTTTGTGACAAGGGAATGGATACCTAGGTCGTGCGATCGGCTCAGCATCTCGACTGGGATGGGATTTTCTTCACCTATACCAGTTCAGTCCCTTTCACTACCAGCCATGGTAACCTGTCTCCTACCCTCTAACACGTGGTTTAGTGTAGGACTCAATCTAATAATCTGGACTACGCCATACAAATAAAGAGAACAATCAAATTAGCCCATTAACTAACCAGATATTTCAACCCTACCGTGCAGCGCTCTACCCACATATCCTAGCGGACTCCACGTAAATAATTGCGTTTAATAAGTGGATCATTTCCAGCTGCTGTAAGGTGACTAAGTTTCAGGAAATTGAATATAATGTTGTACGTAAATTAATCGTCCGCTTAATATATCGCTTTGATTCGAAAAATGGCCAACTTTTTACTAAACACGTTACTCTTCCTATTAGACAACCAGATGAGTGATCATCTTTCTCGTATTACATCTGGGAGGTTAGTTTCTCCCTTTGAACCTTAAGAGTTATAACAGTCGAGAAAACACTAGTAAGAAAGAAGAACACGACCTGACTAGCTGGCGTAAATTTTGAAAAGCCATGGAAAGTTGAGCAACTTCCAAATCGAGGAACTCAATGGAAGTATATAGAGTTTAGAAGGATGGGAAGACTCGGAACTTGAAGGGGGTCTATTTTATCCGAACATAACGTAAGTTTGCACGAGATAAGAACTGTTGTATAGAGTGACACTAAGTTGACCTTACCTCCTGAATGGAGGCCATGGACTTGTATATTATTTGCATCTTGTGATAAACCATATAACTTTCAAATTTTTTGCTGATACAATTTCATATACGCTGAAGATTTCTTATTCACGACGGACACAAGGACGAATCTTCATTATCCCGTCATTTCGACGTGTGCACCAGTAGTATGGGTAACTCGTTCTGACGTCTTTCAATATTGAAAGTTGCGTGCGAGTAAACTGCTTTTGTATTCTTCAAGTCCCTCTTTCCTTGGTATGCTCAAAGCGAATTTTGCAATAAATTATCATTTGACTTCTGTTATGATCCAATGTTTTATTTTTATTGTTTTGTGTTATTTTATTTTATTACAATATTTGTTGTGAAGATGTATATTATGATATAGTTTGATTATTAATACAAATATATCAAACCACGATAGAGAAACACAAATATCGTGTATTGTATTACCTCAAGTATTTGACACTCCTTCGAGTTATCGTCAATTACATTCTTTTATTTTTTAAATTTATTTTATCATCCGATATGATTTTTTTGATTTTTCTCTCCTTATTGTCTCTTTTATTCATTACAGTTTTGTTGTAAACTTGGATAATCGGGTAGCACTAAACTTCATCACCAATATGGCACTCGTAAGCACAATCTAAAATAAGTATGTTAGTAAATGAATAAACCTTATCCTTCATCCTTTTCTTTCTGAATTTCGAGTGTACAAATTTTTCGGTATATTTTTCTTTTCTCTTAAAGTATTATATCCGTCAGACCGACTAAGCCAAAGTACCCCGAAAAAAGTGTTTCAAATAATACCTTCGACTATATCCAGCGCTGATGAATTTGTGTACCCAGACGTCACCAAATTAGAAATTTGACTTTATATTATTATTGGCTTATTTGGTAGACTTGCGCGGGCTTTCTTTGTATCCTAACGCAAATGTCAGCTTCACATAGCTTTAAAAAACAAGTTAAACATAGCACATGAAAATAGGAAAATTAAGCAATAGCGCTCGTATCTTACGCCGTATTTAAAAGAATAGTTCAACAAAAACTGTGAAAAATACTGTTCTACCGGAAATGTCAGCCATATCACGTGACTGAATAAAACACTATTTTCGGCATGCAAAGAGTCAAACGAAAATACAATTTTATTATAATGTTTTAAAATCACAAAATTTTCCTCGTCCAGCAATAAAAAATCAAGAATGTGAATTGTTATTTAATTAGAACTTCTTCGGTGAAAATTTCTCCACGTTTGGTGAATGATAGACAACTTCAGTCAACGCGTATATAATACCTTTATTTCAGAGAAAAGGTAGGTGACTATTTCATGATTTCGCGTATCTAACATCTGGTATGCACTTGTTCATAAATTCACTTCGTTCTTCTTTTTATAGAATTCAATATAAAATGTGATCTATTGTTTCCTTCTTACTGCATTTGCATAACTCACTATTCCGTTTTCTGGTTTCACTTTATACTGATTGAAATTGCCGTTTTCTGTAATAATTAATACTCGTGTTGGTGAGAAGTCTGTTTTTCAATATCTTCTGCAAAATGTACTTTATAGAATTGCATATGTATTTTGTCCATCTACATTTTTCTCATCTTCTTTACCAATGGTTAAATAATTTCTAACATCTACGTCTTTTTGTCTATAGACGAGTCAAACCACTGACATAACGAGTGTTATGGTTGCACAATCCCCAAATATTCTGCGTGGTAATGTTCGTCAAATTTTTGAAAAGTATAATTACATTTCTTCTTTCTATTTAAATTATTTATAGACCTCACTTATATCGTAAATTTGAATAATTAATGGTAAATATTGAAAATTATCGCAGTTACTCACGTTACCCTCTCCCTATTTTCCTATCCCTCCAGGTTTATCGGGATGCTTTTCCAGTATATTTACGTGATTTTTACAATATACATTTACGTCATCCAATTTAACATGTATGCCCCGACTTAGCACGGTAGTTTCTGTTAGGTTAGACCTACTGCTTAACTCATCGTTATAATTTACAGTGGGCAAGAATTTTAGAGCAGATTATGCATCTTTTATCATGATGTTGATCTCTTTTGAAATAAGTTAACATGATAAAAATATGCCTGCCGTAATGAGGAATGAGCCAAAATAGTCGAACACAACTCATCATTATTTGCACCTCTTTTATTAATTGGGGAGGGTCTTGTAAAGAGCACAGTATAGTCATGGCTACGGTTCACGATTCATATTGGGCGAAGAAGCATATATGTTTTAAATAGCGTACACAATGTTTAAAGTACTCCTTAATTATAATTTTAAAGAAAATATACTGTATGATATTATTTATAGCGCCGATTTATATTATTCGCTTAGAATCTGCCGCATCTCGCCTGAAAATAATTTTTTAAATGTTCTATTTATGTGATGAATAAATGTAAAATTATTGTAAATAATGATGTAAATAGTTTGATAGGTATATGAAATATGGAATAAGTGAAGCAATGGAAGGGTTGAGTTGGATAAGGGTCCATCTCCTCTCAAACGTATGTACACGTCTGTCAAAAAGGGAAGGAATATGTGCCATTATCCCAGGTAGGTTGAGTTTGTTTGGAATAGGGCCCATTTCCATCGGGTAGAGGCCCATCTTCGGTGGATAAAGGTCCATCCTCTTTTTTCGAATGTAATTTTTTGTGGAGACGGAACTTTTAATCAGCACTGTAATACCTGAAATAAGACATCACACACAACAAATATCTTCCATGATTGTTCCCGTTGTCTTTAGTGCAATTGCACGTAAGTTCGTACTTTTGTGTTTTAAATCCCGATTTTTATTTTTTTTCATGATTTTTAAACAATTATCTGCCCATCAATAGGTTTAGGCTTATTGCTAACGCTGTTTTTGTCTCTTTGTCTTACGGAATGTGTCAAACATTAAATTTTCAAAAAAAATGTTCCAATTCAAATATTCCCGTGCATAAGATGATTGGGAGATAAGATATAACCCACTAAATCTAAGAAGGCGAGTTAATAATGAATATTGCCCCATACCTTCAAACCCAGGGAAAGCGTCCAGTAGCAAAAGCAAAATTAGATGTTAAAGAACTAGTGAAATACATGCCGCCAATTAATCATCCATTTTATAATGAACTTATTGCTTCTGACAAAGTGGATGATCATAAAGACTTTCAGTAACAGACTTACCTATGGAATGGAATAAATAAATGAATGAATGAATGAATGAATGAATGAAATACGGGTCCATCTCAATATTTTTGACACATTTTTTTAGAAATTTAAATAATTGCAGTCAGTAATGGAAATTAATTATGAAGTTCCTTCAATATCAATATTTTAATAATTTTAATCGTTTCTTAATTGTACACTCTGATTCACAAAATCGTTCTATCTGAACAATAAAAAATGAGGTGAGTCCTATCCCACTCAACCCTTCAATTGTTTCGGAGATGAAATGAATGTAATCAACATGGCGCGTAAAATGTGCGAAGTAGAGAAGTGAGTAAGTGTACTGTTCTTGGTCTACATCCCGTTTCATCTGTGAAGTGTTGAAGGTAAAAAGTATTTAGGTGACGTGATTTATGGCACGAATATTCTTGCCTTATTTACCCTCTTTTATTAATACTTATCGGTACGATTGTGGAATTAGCTCAAGTAGTCTTAGTTAAATATCTTATCCAGTAGTAGTCTTAGGGGCAGTCTTGCCATTTTATTTTATTTGAAGCACTCAAATCAACGGTTTCTCGTTTCTCACGTTCAACCATCTCAAGATCCACTAGATCTCAATGGTCTGCAGAAATACGTTTTCATTCTCATAACTTAGTGATTCCCTTTTAAGAAGGGAAAACGCAGATTTGTATCTCTCAGAGAAATAGTGAAAACTACTGTAGGTCAAATATTGATTAATATGCGAATAGTCGTTATGATTTATTCCTGTCTTATTAATTTATATAGTTTTATGATTTACATCCTTTGATTAGTGTTATTTTTAACCCATTAACGACCAATTTTTTTTTAACCTTAATTCTCTTAATATGTCTACAGTTAGTCATAAGAGGTTGTAGGATGATAAACATTAAAACAAAATGTCATTTGTACACTTCGTTTATCGATAATAAGCCGATCTATAAATATATGGCTGGGTAGATTCATGATGCATTGAGTATGCAACACGCAACATAAACTTTTTTTAAAAACTGTAAACTGATGATAAATGATGCATTGTATTGTTATAAAACTTACTTTCCCTTTCTGTTAAAAACGACATATTTTCTACAAAGTGTGGTCTTGTTCAAAACATTTTTGACACCGTAACATTGCATTTTGACATAATGTCAGAGGTGAACCCGGAGTGTTTGACCCTTCCTTTTCCCGCCATAATCGTCCTTTCCATCATAGTGCATGTATAAACGCACATTTCTTTGAGATGCAAAGGACGTGCTCAGCATGATTCGACGAACATACGTAAATCGTTCACGCTATCATCACAATTACATGAATGTACTGACTTTTTCCCAATGCAAATCAAAGTTTTAGCAGTATCCTCTGGTTCTACAGGGAAGCTAGAGCTTGTAACCCTATGGCTTGATTAGAATGAGCTTCCCATTTATGAATTGTTTTTGCCTATTGAGACCACAATATTTCACGATCATTGCGTTGACCGAGAAATTCTGTTCGAAAATTCCAAACCGTGGAGATGAGACATAAAGGTGAAGAATTCCGAGAAATAATCTGTGCTCATCATGATCAAAAGTACAATCTTTGTAATTCTTTGATGCAGTCGCATGGGAAACTGACTCTAATAAAATATCCTCCAACATGTCCTTATAATGCAGGATCATCTCCGTTAGTTGCAATGGAGTCAAAACCTTCAGTTTCCCCAGTTCATTTTGAGTGTCGCGAGTGACAGACTTTTGCTTATTACCTAGTGTTGTGTAAACAACGCCCGATTTTTGTGAGGGGTATGTTCTCAATCAGTTTATTTCGTTCTTTGTCATAATAGTCTGAAAAACAATACGTCAAAAATGAATAAGGAAATCCGCGTGCACGTAACTTATCGAACGTAACTTTAGCACATAAACATAGGGTTCTTTTTCATTTTGAGCAACAAAAATTCACTAGTGGAGGTTCTGGAACATCATTTTCAGTCGAATAAACTTACGCATCATCTGGAGCTTCGTAATCGTCCGTCACCGTGAATAATAAAACAGTCACCTTACCAATAACAAAAGGGACGCAAATAAAAGAGGTCTTCTCGTATATATTTACACGGAAAATGTTCACCCAGAACATATACTGTATCGGAACAAGGGACACAAAACAACCGCCCTATGACTTTTCTACTTACGTCAGCTGCGAGCGGCAATGCTCGTCACTTTCCCTATAACCGAAGCGCAGAGCGCCCAGCGATCTATAAATAGATAAGCAGTTTTTGGAAAGTGACATTTCGGGCACCATTTCGCTGAATTACTCCTATTTTGTATCGCATCAAAGAGAAACATTTTTAGGAATACACAAATGCCCAAAATTCTTAAAATGAAAAGCTTTACTAACTCAGCTCACGTAAACATACAACCCTGCGCAAAAAGCTTGACGAAAACTTTATTTTATTTTTTTAAGGATCAATAAACTTAATTAAAACGTATTAGTTCCTTCACATCTATCAAATTTCAAAATAGAACATAAATCCAATTTTTAAAAAATGTGAAGTTAGTTGTAAGAAATGTATAACCATTCTGGCTGATCTATAAATAGATGGGCGTTAATGGGTGAAGTCGTGCGCAAGTGTAATTTTTTCGTTGCTTGTGTTGGATTTCGAGTTCTCTCCGTGGCTGTGTGAAAACGTTGAGGTCCAAGGTTGGTATATTGAAGATTGCCAATTAATCGTATTAAATGTATTAATTTATAAACATATTTTTCGATATCTGACCATTAAATCACCTATTTATTATGAACTCGGGCCAGCATCACATTGCGAAGAAAAATGACTTGAACCGTTCCATTGAACATACATGTAGATTCCAGTCTACTCGTAAGACAGGAAATATTGAGAAAATTACCCCGATTACAAAATTGTCAGGTGCATACGATTATTTCTGTTCCAGTAAAGGAAGAAATTGTGGAAGAACTATCCATCCTTTTGTCACCGTGTTGGTGATGCGACTGAAGATCGAATGATCAGTGGAGCCAGCACTTTTGATGGCCATCATGCGACTGAAAAGACCTTATGAATTAATAAAGAAAAAAACTGGATGGTATGACTACATCTTCGTACAATAATGTTTATACTACCAACACCGAACCTCGACATACAGTGATATTGAAATGTTACAGGAACTTAAATAGAAGCAAGTGCATTGATGTGTTCTTCTGTTGTTTTAACATGAGCGAGGATTGGAATTCTGGATCTGTCATCGGAAATCGTGGCGATGATGTGGCCTATCTAAACAGTGACTGCTAATTGTGATGGTGGAGTGAGTAGCTGTTGTCAGGATGTGAATTAATAAGGCTTTGGTGGAGTTATTTGTCGTAGATGAAATTGATGTCAACCGAGACAAGGAGGCGCAGTGGCCGTCGTGCAGCTGCTGTAACAGTGGTCATTGTGCGGCGGGGTACTGACGATAATGGGGACGTATGAAGCGGGTTACGGGAGGAGGGGTGGAATTGGCGGAGGCGCGCGCGGCTAATGAAGCGGCGTCGGTGCGCCGGTTTAAAATTAACGCGCTCGTGGGAACACCCCCACCTGACGGTGGCCGTGTGCCACGTTTTCCGGTGACGCGACTGGACGTGGGGTCGCGCTATGTCCAAAAAATACCTCTCGTGCTACAGAGCTCTAGTGGAAGTGCAGTGCTGGATGTCCTGCTCGCCGTGGACATAGAAAGCTTATGACAATTTAAATCATGAAAGTACATTATTAGGAGACTTACCGTACGATATTAATTATGTTGAAGCATCAATTTATATTCCTAATGCTGGTAGGAAAATACAAAATAAACAAATAACAGAACTATACTGATTAAGTCCATATTACATATCTGAAATTCATCTCTTCAGAGTGGAGTACATGCTGTTAAAGTTTAGTTGATTTCAAGTCTTTCTTCATAAGTTTCGCTATGCGACAGGGCAGTATCACATGACTGACGTTGTTGTTCGCGATTCCAAATATTTCTTGTAATATTAAATGAACTCTGTTTTAATGGAGTTTGTTGTTTTTCAATTTTTCCTTTCCCATGACTGCAACTTTTGAGTTCAATTTTGATCATATTTAAATTTATATTTGTTACCCAATGTATGTTGGCTGTGTTCTGTTATCACATCAGTAGATAGAAACACAATGCTCTGTAGTTAACAGACTGGGAAGAAAATATTTATTAATCACCCGTGTTAAAGTGAAGAGAAAGTACAGTAATACTAATGTTGGCAGTTGGAAATAGAACTAACAAGGTGAGTGGACTAGTTGATGTGCAGTTTCGATTACCACAAAGAAGTGTGACAATTTTATTATCGGATAAGGCTTCACATGCTTCTTTAACTTATGTATGGACTACTACTTCCGTGATGTGAAAGGACAAATATCACATCTTATAAGACTTCGGATAAGAGGAAAGAAATTTGATTAATGATATAATGCACGTGAAACACTTTTCTTCAATGAGTTGTGCCTTAACTGTATTTCAGTTACTACCTATCACAACTCGAAGCCAGAGCTCGATGAAAAATCTTAAAAGCAGGCCATCTCAGGATGATGCAGTTCCGTGGCGAGTGAAAGAACGTGCAGAGCTGCCCAGGTCGCAGACTCTGCGTCTGTACTACAAGCACAGTAGGCAATAGAAATTGTACGCCCTGAAAAAAAGTGAACTCGGTTTAATCGAGAAAGTGTTTAGATCGCGTAACATTTGTTCACCATAAAATCAAATATTGTATTAGCAGTATTGCTTGTCTTCGTCATTTAGAAAAAAATGTGTATATGTAATTGTATGATAATAATAAATTAAACATGGCGCAATAATAGAAATGGGAAGGAACAGATTATAGTGTAAAAGTTTTTCTTCTGTCTTCATTTCTTGGACTTCCATTATTATTATTTTTATTGCCTTAGAATTGTTAACATACATAAAATTGAATTGTTTTGAATCATTTTGTGGAAATTTGTTGGATACATTTTCAACAACTGAATATTACTCGTAATTTTTACGTACTTCTCGTATCAAGAATGATCACTTCTCATATTTATCATGGGGGAAGCTGGACAGAAAACAAATGAATTGAAGCTCCACAAGTTAGTACATCAAATGTATCCAGGTTTAGGGTTTTGGATCATGGGCTGTTTCTGTAAAAATAATTCTGTTGTCCAGAAAACGTATGATCATAGTTGCTAGTCTATCAGCCGCGAAAAAAATTATTTTAGCTTTAGACTGTGAGAACTGGGGAAGATGAGACTTATTTTGACGATTAAACCATATACTGTCCCTGACATTGTGGGAAACTTGTAATACTTCAGTGTCTGCGTCACTTGGTATTCAACTAAATCGATGAATTCGATCTGATTAGTAGACTGAACGAATGCTGTAAGATAACAGTTCCATTTATCACTCGTACAATTTGTTGTAAATCTATCTTATCGGTAATATAATATTTACTTTTAGCTGTTAAACCAAACTGGTTTCAAAGAACGCATGTATTTTCTCAGATGAAAAAAAAATCCTCATTAAATTGCTTAAATAGTATGTCTTTGTTGGTCGCAATGCGTTTGAACGCTTGTCCCGTGACTACTATTTTCCTTCAATGGACTAGAGAAACAGAGATCAATGACTTTTGGGTACAGGGTACATCTCACATTACAATGCAGTCAGATCGTGTGCTTCCTTCGCATTGAAGATGGCAAGAATCTCGCGCCCCCGCAACGCGCCTTCATTGCGGTATCAGGCGCCGTCTCAGCCTCTGCCACTCTCCAACGATCTTCCTCACGTTCTTCAACGGCTCATAAAAAACTCGGCGTTTGCCGTCGGCCGGCGCGCGCCCGTTGTTCGGTGGTGGGTGGGGTGGGCAGTCGCTGAGGCCGTCCCCGCTTTAGCATGCAACCTCTGCAACACAATCACGGCACTACATGAATGTTTGATTCCCGACTGCTGCCGTTGCCACTGCGGCGGCAGCGGAAGAGGCGGCGGCCGGGCAATGCGGTGGAAACATGGGCCGCGGGAGATACCGAACGGTGTGGGGGTAATGCGTATGAGTGCAATGAATCGCGGAAGTACCAAACGGATCATAGCGCGAGTGATTAGCGCGCAAGAATCTAGACGAAGCGAATCTTGCAGGTCGAAAGACAGGCTGAATGATATATTTCCAACTCGACGACGGTGAATCCGTCTTCTGAGATTTGTGTTGAGATGCAGTTAGGAATGTATCTCCGTTTGAAGCATTGGTATTCCGTGGAGATAATTTTAATTTGTTATGCATCCATGGACTATCAAAAATCACGATTTCATTACGTTCGTAAGAAGCGTAATTTTTATTTTCAGTAGCACAAAAGCAATCACTTGTCTGGTTTACTTACAGAATCATTGTTAATGTGTTGACTGAGGAGTAACGCAGTCTTCTCATGTATCAATGTACGAAACTTGTGCTCATTTATAAATTCCCTGATCTATCACCTGTGATTGCAAAATCTCTGGTTGCTATACATACGAATACAACGATGTGATAGTGAGCAGAGTCTTTGTAACCATCGTGGGAAAGGAGAGCAATCATCTCATGCAAGTGAGACAGTTCGCCGGATGCTGCAAAACGACGCTTAGCTGTACGTGTTTCTTGGATGAATCATCATGCTGCATTGTTGGCGTAGATTTCTTGGAACCAGCATTCGCTAGTGCGTGCCAGCGTCTTATGTGCCGCTCGTTGTACCTTCAAACATAAATCCGAGACTGTAAATAACGTAGTGTCGGAACTGTTATTCCGTGCCATGTATGATCGGTACTTAGGGCCCTTGATCGGAATTGATGGGATGGTCCCTTGCTTGCTTCCGGAGAGTAAATTAGTTTTTTTTTCCTCCACGTGGTCATACGCAGTTTGTACTGTTTTTTGACAATAAAATTTATTTTTATTTATTTATGATGCACTTCAGATTTCTTACTATCTGGGGGACATCGTGAGCCGTTTCATCGAGTTCAGCTTCCAACCGCGATGTCTGACTGACCCAGAGACTCAATTACACCTCTTGTCAAGTGCTTCTTGTATTAACCGTCGGATTATGTTCTCACCCAATGTAAACATCAAAAGCGCAATACGTCTATGCTGTTGTAGCTGATTCAATGCATATCTTTGTAGTGATTCATATTTCTCATAATTTTTAATGTCGTAATACCTCTGAGAATAAAAACGAACGTAAAAGCCCTGACATATTAAAGTTTAAGTGCTATGTCGACCTTTTTTTTCTTCAATATAGCTTACTCAGACCCTAAGTACTTGCTTTGGTTTAAGAACAAAATTCTTTCACGGCATTAGTATCACCGGGTACGTAAGTGAATATGGACGAAAGAATCAGTGACACTAGGCAATCGTTCAATATCATGGTCCTGCTAGGAGTCTTGTGGGAGTAATTTGTCTTTCAGCGAAGGTTATAGAGATGAGTCACTCAACCTACTGACTTAAGACATTTGTCCTTGGTGCTTTTATACGTGTGTAATCATCTTATTGTGAGCTATCCCCCTCTGATTGAAACTGAAGCCCTTTCCAATTGAAGAACTGCCTGCAGTTCCTTATGTCCCAGGCTTTCTTGAAGAATTATCACTGAGGTTTCATTGTGGTTATCTGAATGTAAACTTTAGTGTTTCACTTCAGAGGTCTGTGAAATGCCTTTCAGAAACTTATTTTGTTTTTCGAATTATTTCCTGTTTGAAAGTACAGGTTTTAAGACTAGTTCCAAAACCATCCACATTCTTAGCGAGATAGTGAGTGCGGAGAGGGATGATATCTATTGATTTTTCCATCTAATAAACTCGTGTTTCTCGTACAAATATTGACTTGAAAAGTGGACTGTGACTTACGAATTCATATGAATTTAGCCTGGTGTAATTTGTGCAGGAGAATGCGTATGTTTCCCGATCATTAAGCATTATTATTAGAAGTTCGGAAGAAGTTGAAGTCAAAGGGCCCACCAACAACAACATGTCTTGTTAAAGCAATTGGAGACGACAATGTCATACGGTTTGTAGGGATCGTATTCGGATCGCCCTGAAACAAGTGTGTTTGACAAATACTTGGACCATACGTTAGGGCTAACTTATCGTGTTGAAGAACCAAAAACGAAATAATTGATTGTTCGAAATGAGTTTCTGGCTCCCTGGGCGTTCTGTGTGTCTAGAACGTGGCATTTCAGAGCGTTCAAGTTCAATGGCGTACTCCAAAATTTCTTTTCTGTCGCACAAATGCGGAGTCTAATCCATGTTATGAAAATATAACACACGAGTTTCACAATTAACGAAAAACAGTTCGAATGAGATTCATTGAGTCACGGCGACGGTTAGTTTCCCTAGTGTGACTTCGATTACAATTGAGAAGAAGTAATTTCTTCTTCCGGAACGTTTGCTACGAAATTTTTTTTGCTAGATCATCTTTTAATGAAATAGCGATTCCAAACAAACTAAAACCATTAAGCAGGTAGTTTGTGAGACTACTTGCTACCTGAATTAACGTTGGTTTCGTCTTTGGCGACATTTAGCAAGTACAGTAAAGTTCCTTTTCTTCAAACTTTACTAAAAAGAAATAGTCAATTAAGTTTCTGTTTTTTCTCTTTTTTTATTGATTCTAAAAAACCAATGCTCATATCGTCTGCATAACTAAGATATTGCTTCAACTTCTTACATCGCTTAATTTAATGTAAACATTAATTTAATATATTAAAAAGTATATGCATAACTGGAGGCTAGGTCATGATACTTATCATGCATCCAGCTTGATAGCTCGCCTCTTTCCTTCAACCCTCTCTCCTCCTCCTGCTCCTCCCTTTGCTCTCCCTCTCCCCCGTACAATTACTCAAATGGCAAACGCAGACATCAACGCATAGAGTGCCTCGCTATGGCCCGATGGCTTTAAGGTCGTCATTTCACGATCATATTTCTATGTCATAGATCTATTTTCAAAGGTATTCGAACACTTCATCAAATCAGTGAGAACACATTGTCATTGACACATGGTTTTACTTATATCATCAAAGCTTGTGCATTACACGGTCATGTGTTTCATAAAAGATATTTGATAATATATCTATGACTTAGACCGATATTACACAATCATCTTTCTAAGCGCCAGCACGCTTCTTGCGACTCACGTGCTTCTGCGCTCTAGTGTTGTTGAAGGAAAAACAGTTTCTGTTGACCTTAACTTTTTAGTTTGTTTCACACATACTATCACAAAATATGTAGAAAAGAATCTGCCAGTGAATATGAGCGAAAACAGTCTTCAATTTTATTTTGAACTGCGAAGTAGTGAAAAATGTTCACCCTTATAAGCCATAGAAATTCATCTTGATATTCCTTGGTTGAAATATTTGTCCCCGTAAAAAGTTTTATCCGCCACAACATTGCCGTCATCAATATATAAAAAAATCTAAAATACTAAATATTAAAACCAATTAACAGAAACTATTTTAACGTAAAACTAAATATATTAAGCGAAAACCAGAAATAGGATAACCAGCAGTGAAACGTAAATATAATTTTAATAAATAAACTTTGTAAAAAAAAAAAGCAGCTGCAAACTGCTTATGATCACATGGGAGATGATAAACTAAGTTACTTTCCGGAAACAAGCAAGGAACCATCCCATCAATTCCGATTAAGGATCCAAGGACATTGTCGGATTTATGTCTTATAATTTACATGTATTACCATTATAATGTAACATTTGTATTCTATATTACTACGAATAAAATGATTCCAAATACAATATGATTACTAGGTATTTACCAGTGACAACATATGACGTTGCCTCGAAGGAGTTCCTCTTTGTGGAGTTCCCTTCCGCTGTTCCTCTTCACTTCAGATTGGACCCACGCCGCTTCGCCCCGCGTCACTCGCCTTAGCGACAATTCTCCTCAGATTCCCTTCGCGTTCGCTGACACTTAGCTCACATTCGACACCTCATTACTTTGTTACAAGGAGTTTTGGTGAAGTGCGCTAGGTAACTGAGGAGATGGGATTGGCTAGGAGGAAATTCAAAACTGGTTTTAAAAGACAGATGAAATATAAGGAATTTGATGATTTAGAAAAGAGGAATTTGAATTCTGAGCCTTTTTATTTAATATGTGGAGTATAGTAATGAATAAATGTATGACGACCCTCTTCTTTTAAACAAAAGTTAAATCACAACACATGTAATTCAATGGAGTAGTTTTTTTTTTAAATATTTTCACTTTACTATATTTCCACCTAAAATTTTAATGTATTTTGATGTTGGATGAGTGTGGTTCTGGATGAGGTGGATTGCAATGCGCGAATATGATAAACTGGTCTTCCGTGTGTGAATGTGTTAAGATAAACACAGGCCTACCGGTGTTTTTCTTGTATTCTTTGTACTGATGTTGGTAACGATGTTTTTCACGCAAAATAAATATTTCCACCAAAAAAATATCTAGTAATAATTCTATGCATCTTCTATTGCTTAGTTGAAGTCCAAATGGAGTCTCGTGCTACTAACACTATCATAAAATGTGCATTTCTGTTTGCTACATCTATATTTTGTTTCATTATTGATTATTTTTAATTTATACGTGACTATGTGAGTTTTCGATGTATTTACACTTTCTGTATGGTAAGGACGCGCGTTTGATGGTTAATACAGCCTTAATTATGTTATATTTTGAACGAACATGTGAGATAAGACCGAAATTTGAGCTCGAGACCTTCAGCTTAGCGCGCTGATGCGCCCACCAACTGCGCCACCCCGTTCACCTCTGGGTCCATTCTACCATTTACATTCAACTGTACGTAATACCGACTGTATATGAGATTTCTGTATGTAATACCGCCTTACTTGTTAACATTTTATTCCATATGCAAATTATTATATTTCTAGTTCATAAATATATAGTTCAATTCCTACGGTTAACAACTCCAAATATTGATTTTTTTTCTGTTTACAGAAATTAAATAGTAAAATTACGAATTAATTTATCCAAATTTATGATTTTGTGATGTTAGGCATCTCCTAAGTTTTCTTGCCGTATAATTTGGATAAGTATTAAAATGATAAATCGCGTATTTTCTCGAATTTCACGAATATTTGTTGTGATAAGGAACGAAACAAAAACTTAATACTTCTGTTTTGTAATTGATTTCGTAAAAAAACTTACGTTAATATTAATTGGTGTCCAATAATCCCCGTATTTTTATTCTATTGACATGGTTGAATCGTTCTTATTCTTAAGGCGTGTGTTTTTTAGAAGAAATATTTGATCCTTTCGAACGAATGCATGGGATGTAACATAATTGTAAGAACTACTGGAGAGACTAGTAATCTGCTTGTTCTGCTGGCAACAGATTGTTATGATGCACTTAAAAATGTAGTGATCGTCGATTTCTGCTCTTTACCGTGTTGTAGTCCTTGACGTCGGAAATTAACTTGTTAATTTTTCTTCATACTTGTTTGGATTGAGAAAAAAAATCAGTATTTTGAACACGATGTTTATTAGTTAATTACGATTACCATATTTATGCTAGCTTGTTATGGTTTGCAGCGATTTCATATTTTTTACCGTTTGTGCAAGTAAATGAATCAGCCAAGGTGATCAACTGCGTAAGCTAAGCTGAATTGCATGTTAATTGAAAGTGAATTGTTGATAATTATTTCATCTCTACCTCTAGAGCTACCAACATCTCGTCGCAATTTTTAATTCAAAATATCGTGCGTAGTATGACGGACAGACTACCCTTGGCACGTGTTTGTGTTCGTTCTTTGCTATCTAACCGGAACCAGTGCGTCAGAAGGCGGTTCGCGCGCGAGCTGACGACGCTAGTGCCACAAGCCAACGTGAGAAACGTGATGAGACGCCATCGTATTGTTGCTCTGATAACGAACCTCCCCTCCGCAATCGCGAATGCCTTCATAAGTCATCGTTGAAGCAAGACGGCCAATTATTCAGAGATCACGCTTTTGCCCACACACGTTCTCGAGAATCTGTTTGTCACGGATCTAATGATTTATTGTTCGCGATACTGGCTGGATCTTTCTAGTTATGTGCCAGATGGGTATTCTGTTTTTCAAATGTATCACGCTAAAGTATATCAACAGCCTTCCTATAATGTTACGATACTAAATTATTGTAGACTTCAACAACAAAAATTATGCAGCATCCCAAAAAGTCGTACAAATTTCATAAATAAATCCTTTACTGTAGCCACAGTAAGATCGTGGCATAATCTTCCTCCATATATTAGAAACAATATTTCATTTTAAAATTTCAAAAAGCACCTGAGGAGTTTCCTTCAATAGTAGTACGAAGGAATAAGTGTGCACTAAAATAAAATAAAGTATAAATTAAAGTCAAATTAGGAATATGTTATATGAAATCATTGATGATGTACTTTGAGTAAGCTACATTATTCTTTTAATATGAATTCTTTTAAAATTACTTTAAAATGTATTATGTTAGTTTGTATTTTTATTATATGTAATCTTGCTCTCCCTTTAGTTAAAAGTTTTTGTTATTTATTAAAGATCTTTCCTACAAATGTGGATCATAATATTATTAAGAATAGAAATAGCTTTTGATAGTTGGTGGTGATATTAACACTGTTCTGTTTATCATAGTATTAAGTGTTTTTAGTATTTGTAATTTTCAATTTTTTGATTTATGCAATTTTAAGTGTAACAATTAGTGTATTGTTTCTTGGTTATTATTCTAACTATTATGTATGTTTAAAAGTGGTTAGGCGGAAGAGCGGGCCAGATGGCCCGAGCCTCGCCACGTAATAATGACATTATTATTATCATCATCATCATTCCTAACTTGACGATTGAACTCTGGGCCTCAGGAATATTCCATTTTTCTATTATATATTTCCAGTTATTCTCTTCATCTTTCGACCCTGAAGAACTTATCAAAGAGACAAGTTTGGTCCCTGACCTCATCTTTATTTTCTGTTTAGAAATGATAATTAATAGACAATATATTGACAGAGTAATTAAGTTGTTAAACATTAATATATTTTTCGTATCATCCGTTCTTACGTTCTCGAAAACTGTATTTTCATTCCAATCTCCTCGTAGAACTCCATTTTGGTTTACGGATCTCTTCTAATTCTTCTGAGTTTGTACCTAATACCTACTTGTGGACGTAATTGAAGCGTGCATTAAACAGTCAAATTTAGGTTTTCTTTGCAATTTTTTGATGGCTTATGTATGAAGGGGGTAAGTGGATTATTGTACACAAAATTGATTAATTTAAATATCACTTTTCGCTTCATGTTAAAATGTATCTTTTTTGTGTTAGAAATATTGTGTAATGTGACTTTTTCTGTACTTGCAGGTGAGTAGCAGATATCATGGTTCAGTTTCTACATCTCCTAAATTACATTACATGGTAAGTTTATTTCCTTCTCGGGATTAAAGAGTTCAAAACCATAGTATAATTTCTCATGTGTAATTGAAATATAGTACACGGGCGAAGTGTCCGTTGCAGCGCAGTTTGATTCTACCAACCTCAAAGCGGTAATTTTTGTAGTCTACGTTAAAATAATGGTCGATGTTAGTTAACCAAGCGAATGAGTGTGATAGGGGAATTATTTTCTGCTATTTTTGCGGCCTTTGTTTCTGTGACCAATAGGTAATGTAACAACTATTCAATTCAGCGCTGTCCAACTGGCGGCCCGCGAAACATTTTTTCGGCTCGCGAGTTCTAGTATATTTTTCTTCAAATTTTTTATCAAACGTTGGAAGCGTAACTTTCTGCAGTGGCGGCGATTGGGAATCAAAAGGGGGGGGGGACAAAAAAATATTATGCCAACAAGTACCGGTGAGTCGGGACTACAGGTGGTACTTGATATCACATACCATGATAAATATTAAAGAAAGATACTAGGTATTTCGCTCTTTTATAGATGGGATATATGAGATTAAAGAAGCACTGAAAATGTAGTGGAGTACCTACCGGGACTATTGAGTTGACTCAAAAACATAGGTGGCAGAAAGAGAATACAGGATTTACGAGACGATAGTCATGTAATGTCTCTTATGATGTAAACATGATTACATAAATCAGCAAATGAAAAATAAAGACAAAATTTTCAAATTTAGATTTAATAAGGTATGATTTTTATACTTCACAGGAATTTGCATTGAGGTACTAGTTACCCGTTTACCAACTTATCTGCTTTAATAATAGTGCTCACATTTTGAGTAGTACTAAAAACACAACTTTCAAAGGAATTGCTTGTTTAAAATAAAAACCAAAAGTGATAATTAGCCGAAGTCAGATAACGTGAGTTTACTCAAGGGCGTTTCGTACCATGTTACACTACGCAATACGTAAGCAATAATAAATATTGTGTTAGATATAGAAACTAAATGTAGAAAATAAGCTTCTTATAGTCATTTATTTACTTCCAGTTTTAAAACAAGTGTCTTTGCTTTCGCCTGGCGTACACTTCCACACAGTCAGCCAAGTTGAGGTCCATTTTATCAACGGCCAACATTGAAAAGTGTGATAGACTTTCTTGAAGCATTGTATTCCTCAAATAATTTTTCACTCTTTTCAAGACGCTGATCGTTCTGCCGATGCAGTGGATACATGGACTGTTAAAAATAACCTCAAAAGCTGGAAAAGGTTTGAAAATACATTCTGATTGTGAATGTTTTCAGCCTTAAATTGTACCACTAACTTTGAAATAAGTTTACGATCTGTTTCTTGCTTAAAATGCTTAACTCAAAGCTGAACAAGCTTCTTTGATAATGTCACGACGAACCTTATTGTTCTTCATTGAAGCAGTCAGTAATGTTTCTATATGGCTCAGTAAAGTCAGATGATTTTTTTAACGCGACTTGATGTTCTCAGTCTAGTAGAGGGTTGTAAAGTGTTCTTGACCAAAAGTCTTGAGGTGAATCATAAACCTCTGTTTTGCGTGGCACTTCCAGTTCGAAGAAAACTGGAATAGCATTCTGCGTAGTGGTCGTAATGTGGAGTCAAGGGGTTCGACTATGCCTGGGCGAATGACAGGCCAGCCATCGTCTTATCGAACCTTCAGCTTGGCCAGCGACAGTGGGAAGGAACACGGACGATGGCTGAGGAGACGCCGGGGCTAGTAACTTCGCCCCGCCATTCCGCAACGTCAATCTTATTCCAGTTTTATTCGGACTACAGTATTGCTTATTTATGCAAAGAAGTAAAACAATCTTTTAGAATCTTAAGTTATGAAGTTGCCCATGGCATAATTCTTTCAAAATGGCATATTTTTCGGGTCCGAATTAAACAAAATAACGTACAATGGTTAATACTCATTAGTTTCTCATTGATTTTTCATTGAAATTTGATCGGATTGTGCAAGACTCTTATCTTATTTGTGTTGACGTCAAACCATTTTAGCTTTCACGAATGACATTCTGTAAGCATTTTGTCACCGGTCCTTTTCTCGTGAGTGAATAATGAAGTATAAGCTACTTATTAGTTAGAATTACACGTGGATACATATTTTCAGTTATTTTTCTTATTTGTTACAATCCATCATTTAATTGTTAGTGTAGAGACCTTCATTTACTTTGGTACGTAATCATTGTTGCCATTTGTGTACTGAAAGAAAATTAACTCTATATTGCTTAAATTTTAAGGAATGTATTTTATTCTAATTACTTCGCCACAAATGACATTGTTAGAAACCATAACTGTCAAAGTAATTAATTGTGTATCTTAAATTGAAACTTAATACGTTCTCTCTGGTATTTTGGACTTCAAAATTAATTTTTTAATTTTTCAGCGTAAGTTTTAAATTCATGTACTACAGTTTATATTGAGGAAAATTCACGCGGATGTCGTTCAAGTGAAATAAAAAAGCAAAACGTCAGCAAGAAGAAATAAAGTATGTTCAGTTGAGTGGTTGCTTGGAAGCAATAGTTGAGTTGATGTCCAATGAACTTAAGTTATGGGACAAAAGAAAATGATTAAATTATTTTGATTATTAAAACGTTTTATAATTGCGTTTTAGAAGTAGGATTTACGTCAACGGTTTTTCGGAGACTTATTGCATTGAATCAACCGAGATGAGGCTGTTATGCCATTTATGTACAAATGTTTGAAGAATAATTTTTCTTAAACTTTCTCTATTTATTATGGACTATTGAGATCATATGAACATCGAACCAGTCTGATTGAATTATGGTAATGTTTTTTATTTGCTTTAAAGGAAGTGTAATTCCAAAATCCTGATCTTTAATAGGAACATGAGATGAGTTCTTCAGAAGTGTACTTAATTATTAAATTATTACAGAACCATCTTGACTTCGTACAACATATTCGCGGTATTTGTTTAATCCCCGATGAAAAAACTTTTTGTGCATGCTTTATTGCGAGAAGTCTCGGAACTTGCTCTTCAGCGGTCCGCGAACGCGTCGTTAGAGTGTAGTCAGCCGCCGCGCCGCAGATCCTGCTCTTGCGTGGGTTGCGACTTGGTGAGCTGCGGGCGCGCCGTCGCGTCGGGTGTGGTGTGCGACTCCCGGCGACGTCGCCTCGGGCGCTACGCCTTGACGGCCGTGGACGTCCCCGCGTGGTAGCGTTGGCAACGCTGCTGCTGCTAAGCCTTCCCAGACGGCTTGGTGCCAGCGAGCCCGCGTGGCCGCCGCCGCCGCCCTGCGCTCGTTGCTCCGCTCCGCACAGCCTCTCGTCCACTCGGACTCTCCCCTCTTCACCGCTGGCGCAGGATGATGTCGCTCCTGCGTCGGGAGTTTTGTCTTGCTTTGCCTGCCTTGCCTCTTCATGCTGTGATTATGCGACCGTTTTTCTTAACTTTTGTGATCTCACCCTTTCTCATTCGATTTTTTAGTGTGCTTGCATTATTGGTTTTGGTTACAACCTCTTCGCCATTGTTCACATTTTCGTAATTTGCTGATCTAAACATGCAATAATGGGGATTACTGCAAATTTTTCATAGTTCTGCACTTATAGGTTCTTATATTTGTTGGGGTTGAGTATACAACGTGAAACCTGCCAGTTTCCAACACCGACTTCATCTATTCCGAACTTTCCATAAAGGCGAAAATGTATGAAATAATCTATGCGTCGCGTGTGGAAGACAAACGGTTTAATATTTTAAAGAAGCATTTCGAAAAAAAATGATTCACTAAAATTCTGCTCGTTTGAACACTTGATTTCATAGTGTTTGTTGGTAATAGGAGCAGATCGCCCGTTTTGAATGTTTGTGCAGTCCTTTTATATTTTAGAACACACGGAAATCTTTTGTTGAAAGAGAAGGGATATTTACATAAAATCTCAGCGAGGAGAGGTCATGGTGTTTTCCTATTTTACTCGCGAGTTTTATTGACGCGGTTATATATCTAGCCACCGTTCTGCTCCTAGCGAGAAAATAATAGCAATTAAGTCGTACAAATATCGCTATTTGTGTGTAGAAAATTTAAATTGTGTACAACCTGTTTATTATGATCAATACCTATCCAGGTATCGTGGTTATCCAACAGGAACTCTTGAAGTTGAGAATTGTCTCCTCTACAATATAGATAGATTTATTTTATTTCTTATAATGATACTAAATATACCTTCAAATGGTGGTGGGAATCAGAATTTTTATTATTATCTGGTTGAACAAAAATAACATACATCTTGTATCTTGACACATCAAGTGCTAATAAGTTCGCTATAGAATGCTATTTTGCACTTTCATGTGAATGCCGGTATTGCTGGAATTGCAAATGATGCTTTGTGACTCTGAAATCTCTTACTTCTTCGGTGGGTTCTGTGGGGGTTAAAAATTGCGGAGGTGATGGAGACACGGACTGTGGAATGCGGAGCGGGAGTTGTGATATACACCACTTTGTTTTGTGTATCTCCCTGCCTGCTTTATTTCTTACGGCTTAGTTGAGAGTTCGTAACTTGGAATTCGCTTCCATTTAACTTGATTTAGTAGTTCTGCCGAAAATAGTATTACACCTCAATCATTGTATGATATAAAATGAGATATTTCACGAATTGTTTTGATTTGTGTTAGTTTTGTTTGTTAGATGATGTGGGGAGTGTTAATATTTCTTGTCGACGTGATGTACTCGATGTCATCAGTTGCGCTCATATCGCATCAAAATTTTAGTAGTGTAATATGACGAGAGTGGCAAGCCTGCTTTGTGGCCGCCGCCACCGCTGCCACCACAATCGCTGCCGTCGTCGACGGCGACGCCGCCAGCGCTGTCTGCGTCTGCTGTTCTCAGTCGAGTTCCGCGAGTTGCGCGTAGCGGGCGGGCAGTTGTGTGCGTGCGTCCGCGCTACTCTCCCTGCACGCGGTTCTTGCGTTTGCGTGCTCGTGTGCTTTGGTCGTGTTGGTGGTTTGTTTTCGCCCGCGAATCGCCCCTCCCCTTCCCCGCCAGCCAGTTATGTGTTGGAAGTATTTGATATTATTTACGTCGCGTTATTTGTGAATTTGGAAAGCGTGGATCTTGACCCAATATGTGCTAATTATTGACCAAACATATTCGAATTTGTATTTCTGTAGTTATTTTTAGTTTTAAGATTTCGTATACTTTTGTTTTTTGTTTAATTTTGAAACAATTCTTTATTTCTTGATGTATCATTAACCATAATTTTTGCTTAGGGGACACTGTGAAGCGCAAAGGCGAGTGTGTGTATTAATGTATTTCGGTCAACGTAAGAATGGTTTTCAATTTTCTAATGTTGGATGTACTATGAAGTGACTCATAAATTACTGAACTCCTTGTGCATTATTCTGATGATCGTGGTTCGACTCCATTGTCCATACTACACCCGAAGGAATAATTGCACCGTCTAATCCAACCATAAATATGCAAAATTCCATTTTGTTTAATATTTCGCCGGCACAGCTTCATTTCCACAACCAGTGATGTTCAATTCTTCGGGGTTGCCAGCCAGGCGCCCTCTCCTTCCCCCATACACCCAACCACCTTTGTTACATCAGTACCAACAACACCCATCAACTTCGCAGTTCTTATACCCCCCGCAGCAGTTTACGATCCAACAATCCAGGCAGTTTTCGCAGATTCCACAACATCAATCGAGAGCAATGTGCTCTCCGTGGTCCTACCACCCGCCCTCTGCTGGTCAGGAGAGTGGGGTAATGTGCTTCTCATTTATTTCATTTCTTTGTTGTTAAACTTTGGTTTTCGTATTTCGCATAATTTTAATTGTATCATATTGTTTACACTAGTTTCGTTTTCAGCTATTTACTTGACTCTTTTCTGATGTTAGTAAATTGGTATTACTTGTTCCGGAAATGAAAAAATATCTATTTATTTTCCTTGGGAAAACTATTTGTCCTAAAATTAATTTCCTCTTAGTAACACAGCCGACTTTAGTAGCGAGTGATAGCACCGCAATTTTGTTTGCACAACTATAATATAAATATTTGTACCAATCTGCAGAAACGTTTCATTTCACGCACGAACAAACATTTACGTTAAAAATTTAAAAAAAAATGAGCCTAGTCAGTAAGTGGAAGGGAGGGATTTTCGCCAAAATCTCCTACAGGGCTCGTCGTCGGCCCAGACCGGCACTGCGTATGACAATCCGTACAGGAAAGAGTGAAATTCTCAACGTCCCCTTTGGTTCTTTAAAAAGACGAAAATATTTGTTTCATATTAAGTTCTTGAGTATTATCTGAATATGTGAAACTAACACTTGTTTCTTGTATTGAAGTCTGGTCTCTCTTCATACGTTTCACTTTCTTCCGCCTCTCAATTCCTGTTCTTCTCTGCTCATCTTCGTTCCGTTCTTTCGTTTGGTAAGCTTTTCCCTTCCTCAGCGCTACGATCGCCACCTGACAGTTGTACCAACCCTAGTGTTACATTTAACGGTGGAATTGTGCGCGAACTACTCCTGAGTGAGTTAAGTGACCTTACGTTTTTTCAACATATCGTTAATTGTTTGTGTGTGCTGCCGTATTAAAATGTCCAGATAACACCAAGACAAAAGTTGAGTCGAACGTCAAATGAAACACATTCGGTCCATCTGATATTCTCCCTTCAAGACAAATTTTAGTTTTCTTTTTGTCTTAACTACGTATTAAATATTTATCAAGACCTAGCTTCCACTACAAAATCTCGTATTCTGTAGTCGCGTGTGACAATAAACGCTACTACATATAACACATTTTTGTTCGGAGTTTCTCATACTGCAGGAACAAACCTGATTTAAGTTAAATTTAATGACACAAGGCAATGTGTTTTAAAAGGTAGTGATCCAATAACATATTTTATCTCCTAGATTTATACTTTAAATTATATTAAGTTTAAAACACGGAAATATTGAATAAACATTCCTCTGAAAATGTTTCGGTCAGATTCATGATACATGACCCCTGTGAATAGAAATGTGACTCCAATATCCTAAAAAATGTTACGTACTGATCCATTATAGAGGTAAAATTAATCATTCATATTAAAAATCTTTTATGAAGGGTTTAATATTATTAAAATGCAGTGCTCCTTGGTCACTATTCCTCCGATTCCCCAGTAATAAGAATTATGTTCTAGGAGTAAAGGAAAGTGGAATTCAGTTTACTATTTTTTCCTAAGCTATTACTTATATATCTGCTAGTTGTATTCATTAAAATGATGCGAGATTCTAGACAACGAAGGAATCCATATGGAACGTTGACCTTGTAATCCCTAATCCGTTCGTTCTTTAGGGCGATCTAAAGGTCTTGGGATCCAGAGAATCCTTTTGGATATGATAAAAACTGTAAATTTACATTTCCAGTTGCCTAGTAGGTTGGGTTACCATGGCGGTAAAGGAACATTTCGGAGAGAATGTGAACTGGACACATGTGTGTGAAAAGCCAGTTTGATAGAAAATTGTTGTGTAACTGTCTCAGGTAACATTAGTTTCGAAGTCTGAGTTTTCTGTGTTTTCCACTTAGTTTTGTAGGTAACTTGAAACAGCGCCTTCAGTTTTGTTTTTAGGACTTCCCTCCACCTCGGCGCACCTGCTTTTTCTTTTTTTCTTTTTCGTCTCATTACTTGATTAATAATGTTGTTAATTATGGAGATATGGTCTTACCTTAGTAAATATTCGAAATGAGCATTAGGCTAACTCATTAATTTTTGTATTAGCTGGAGTTAAAACTTAGTTTTAGTCTGCAAGAATAAAAAAAATCTCTAATATTAGGAACGACTGCATTTGAAACTTAAGGTATGTTTATTTTACCAAGATTACCTTACGGAAACTTTTCGACGAATTCTATGTTGGTGTTTCAGTTATACATTTCACTTCGCTTCCATAGCGCGGTGTACCCTGTTTTCCCTAAAAGAATTGACCGTAGTTCATTGTCAAAATGTTTCATACTTTATATTAATTCCTTACCTGCACTTTCTGGACTTCCTGGTTTTGTTAAGCTCAGGTGGATCATGTTACTATCAATTATTCACGTCTCTCAACACTGAACTATTTTCGATATAGTTATTTTACATATTGTGATGTACTTGTAAAGCGACTATTAAGTTTGCTGAACAGAAGACTATTCTCGAGCTATGGTGTATTTACATTGTGCACCGAGTATACATTATTGAGTTTTTAATTTACCTTCATATGTTATAAATATTTGTTTGTCTATAGATCTAATATATGTTCTTTTATTGCTGGAAAAGTGTCTTCTCGGGTGTTTCTTCGATTTGATTTTTATGTCTACTGAATAAGGAGATACTGATACCGGAAGAACTCCTAACCCGTATTTAATTGTGTCAGAATTCGTTTTGAGGAGATGATTAACGTACTGCGAACTTCAAATAGTTGGCATGCCGTGTTTGAAACAAAAGTCAACAGTGGCTCATAATCGTCCTCTAAAATGCATGTATTAGAGGACGGTAATCACTGATCTGGCTATAGAGGTAAATTACGGCGGCGCCTGTAATTTACCGTGGGCGGCGTGTCAGGGCGCCCCGCAGGCACCGGTCCCCTGTTGAACCACAGTAGAGAGGTGTGGAGGTGCATCAGGATACCTCTACACCTGCGCCCCCCCGGTGCGTTAACAGCTAATACTCCTCCATCCCCGCGAGGGCGCCACCACGGGTACCACGGGTCGCGCGCTACCATTCCGCCACGCCTCTTCCCTTCACTGGACCGACCCCCCAGCAATATCTCCCCGATCCGCTGCTGGTCAAGATCCCACCTATCTCATCACAGCAAGACTGTGTTGCACGGCCAGCGAGTCCTAAATCCTTTGAAACGGTACATGCGAGGATCCTATCAAACCAGCGGGAAGTAACTTTTAAGGTAAATGTCCGACAATTTTGTTTATCTAATTAATGAATTAGTTGATTCTATGAACTGTTGCTGAAGTGAGTAGATAATTGTTGGGAGATAATCGATTTCTTTCCAGACCGCTGCAGATTCAACAATGTTAACGGGTTGCAGTTTCGGCTCTGCTGCCATTCTTTCTTTTTCGAGAAGTAGTTTCGTTATACTGTCAAGTAGCAGTTTGTCAGCTACAAACATTTGATTAACACGTCACCACAGCAAGTATGCATCATACAAATCATTCTTTTCGATTTCTTTTGCTTTCAATGGTGCATATTTAGTTTTTTAGGCACATGTAATTTCATATTACATATTCCAGCCATAATAAATTACATTGGTTTCTTTAAATGTTGAAAAAAATATTACGTGTTGTATAGTACTCATGGGTGGACAGTATTATTCAACTACACAAAACTGTAGTACAGTAGAAGCCCTCTTAATAGGCCTCGGATCAACCCGTGGAACAGTTTTTTTTCTCTTTCCGCGTATAATAGCTGACAGGTAGTGATTCAAACATTGATTGTTTGACTAGGCCTTTCCTGGAAAGTAAAACCGGTTGACGCGACGTTAGATGTGCAATGTGTTAATGTTTTGATGGGGGAAGGGAGGGAGAGTTTGCCAGTTTAATTCCCATCTTGCTTCCGAGGCTATTTTTCTTTGAATCAATAAATTCACATATCTATTTTTCGATGAATCTATTTTTTCGTGTTCGTTTTATGTAATGTATGTATGTACTTACAGTACAATAAAATGCGTTGCAATGACGTCTCATTGACTTATTTATTAATGATAACCTGATGAAACTGTAGGATCTTTTTGAACGAAAATCAGTTTTTCACGGGAACCTCGGATTAACCGACCAAACGGGTAATAGGTTAGTCTGTCCCGACCAGACAGGTTAAGAGGGGTTCTACGGTTTTGTCAAATATTTCCTTTACCCAACGTAACATCAATCCACTGGCAACTTTCTGCTACTCGGATAATGGTGTAGAGAAAACTGGAGATCTTCCCCAAAGCTCACTACATTATTTGGAGTAAGTTTGTCGAAGATTACTGAACTATCCCGAGCAGTGTTCTTTGTTAGGATTGATGATATGTGAAGAAACCGACAGCGAAATGAGCCTACTCGAAGGATTTTGCGAAGTCCTAACCTGTATACCTTCACCTAGGAAGACAGCCCCAGTTTCCGAGGACGAGTTGTAACTTAAAGACACTGACATGGATTCTCAGGTAGTCTCGACGTTCCTTATTTGAGATTTCTAATGTATTTGTATATTTCACTATTAAACGAACCATAAATCTTGCACCATTAAATGATGGCTCTTTCGTTTCCTAAGGTAGACGAAACAAAATTTAAATTTCTTTCTCGGCGTCCTGTTCCTCCGTTTCAAGGACTTAGCCTTTATATATACGAAGTCATCTAAGAAGTTGAAGGATTGTTCTTGCGGGTTTGGTCTTTATAGTTCAAAATAGAAACGTCACATGCTGAAGTTGCGCCTTATTCTGTCATCCGCAAGACAAGTGCTTCGCTGAAAGTCTGTAAACTCCTAATACATCCTTCCATGGAGATCCTTTACATAGTGTGGCTCATTGATCCAACTATGGAGCTACTGCAAAAGACTACATGGAACAATCAACGCCTTTGAAAAGTGAAATTGCAGAGTTAAGTTTGTATCGGAGACCACACCTCCGAATCAAAGAAATGATTCGATGTTTGGAAAATAAAGCGGGGAACGCAGCGTGCATGTTCATAAAGATTCAACAAGCAAAAAAAAATCAGAAAAACTGCATATAAAATGAACGAAAGCATAGAAAAGACGATCAAGAAATGTGATGAAACTGACATTAGGGCATTATGTTAAACTATTTATTACCTTCATAAGTCAAGAAATAAAAAAAATGAACAGCACTGTACATGTAGAAAAAAAGGAAACAAATATATATACGGAGCTTCCAACTCAACAATATTCAGTTAACTAAAAAAATAAAATACAGAGAAAATTAAGGACATTGTCGGCCAAAATGTTTTTTCAAGGATATCTTCTTTCATATTTTGATCACACCTAAATAATAGAAATACGATTCTATTATTTAGCTAGGTCTGATCCTGATATTTTGTACAGTCATTGGTTCTTTGTCAGTAAGGATAATTTGTAATGTCTTCTCGCCGAGTAAAACCTATGAATTCTTAATTAAGAGTTAGCATGGTCAGGAGTATGAGAGTGTCATCTTGGTTACGAGACGTCGTAGAAGGTCGTTCAATTTTTTTATTCTTCTATAAGCAGTCACATAATGTAAGGTTAATGCAAACTTTTCACTGACGTGTAACGTGACGTTTTCGGGATCTACAGAAAAGGTAACGGAAGTGGCAGTCGGGAACAACTGATTACTTCTCTCTCACATGTGTTCTTTTTTTGTTAATCACGTTTTAGTTTCATTAAAATTTAGGAAAATATAAATTTCTGCCTATCAAATAATTCTATTTTCGCAATACATTGAAAAAATAACAAATATGCAGTATTATCAAGGCTGAAATTTTATAAAAGTTTGTGGCTTCTTCTTCTAAAAGAATACTAGGTGACAGAACGTTTCACAGAATAGAAGTGGTGTCTGCACCAATCAAATCTACATAGGAGTAAAACTTACTGTGCTTCCACACTACGGAAAAAGGTAGGAAAATTACTTCATTAATTACACGCACTAACGTAGCAACTTAAATGGCTATCTAGTTAAGTCATATGATACAACTTCGGGATCGCTTCCAATTATTTGTTGACTATGTTGATGTGACGAGGTTTAAGCTATGAGACCGACTATTCCTCCTAACCATATTATTTCAACGACGGATTTGGGATTAGGAGATGATTGTTTGCTGGGGAGTGTTCGGTATCGAATGAGACATTGCCCTTTAGTAGGGGAAGGCAACTCATTTTAAAAACCTCGCCCAATTCGGCCAAGCGGGAATCACACCCGAGATCTTCCGTTGGGAAGTTCATTGTGAGCAAATACGCTGCCAATGACACATTGGAATTACGGCAGTCTTAAATGTCGGGTTATTTCCTCCCTAAAAATTAATTTTATTTATTAACATTTCTGTTGTGAAGTCACCTACACTTGAGAGAAGTAAGCTAATTCTACCAAAAATTCTTAGTAATTACGAAGTTGGGACAAAGCGAAACTTGTAAACCTGAAGATAGATCTCTCAGGATAATTTATTCCAATCCGCCCATTTCCGAGAAGCTTTGAAGTTATCCTGCGCGTAGAACTCTTCTGCTACCTACTGACATTACCCTTTCATCTATATAAAAAAAACCTTTCTGTCCTTCTGACATTGCCTCCACCATCGTATGTAATTGCGTTAGCAAATGTAATTTTCGGCTTCACTCGTATTCTTTCATTATATTATTTGTAATCAATTGTGGGTTGAGATATGTTCATCTTTCTATCTTTCTGAGAAATGTGACGAAAACTTGACATGACAATATAAAACATGTTAGTTGGTAGAAATAGCAATACCCGCAATATAGATACGCTGCGTTTACTTTATGGCGTAATTAGTTGACTCGTTATGATTTCAGTGTAGATGTGTGAGTGAAAAGGAATTAAAACTTATCTCAAAGTTTGTGGTTGCAAAATGTTGTATTCTCCATATATTTGTTTCGTAGTTATTCCCCGTTGTTTCGTAGTTATATGCCATACTCCATGAAAAAGATCGTGATATTCTTATTCCATTGGAGGTTAATTTTCTGAGGCTTCGGCACCATCAGACTGAATCACTCCTACCTCCACCGTTTAGGAGGCTCGACCTCTTTTGTTGTACTTTGATGTCGATGATATTCTTCCCTCGTGTTAACGCATGAATTTTGCGCCCTTGAATAAGTGTGGTTAATTAGTCGATGTAATCGACTGGCTTCTTCTGTTCTGTGACTCCCAATTCCACCCACCCCTCTTATTTTCCAACTTTCTTAGCTCTTTATATGAATCGATTGGTGTTTCAATTATAGTAACAATGATTACTAGTACAACATATTTTCTTTACCGAAGTGCGAATTCCGATTGATTCTCCTTAACATTTCGCAAGAAACACTGCAGTAGTGAAGCTGTGTATTTGTACGAGTTCTCTCTTAAAGTCTGTATGTATGTTAGATATATTATTTAGTGTTGTAAATTATGGGACTGAGAAATTCGCTTGCCTGTAGATTTACTGTAGAACAGGCATAGCAAATCTGAGACTCGGTTCTGTATTGTTGTATAGTTACATATGTTCTGCAGGATTTGGAACGATCAATGACTGTCCTGAACCGTATCGCAATGTACTATTTGCTCGCGTTATACTTTCTAAACTCTGATTTATATGCACGTTACATCAAAAGGATATTTTACTTGTTGCATTAACAGTATTGAGTTTATTTGTTTACTGTGAAATAACGTAGGTATGAAACAAGACGTTCTATTTTATCGGAAGATGTCTTCTTTGCTGCAATTCTTGACCTTGCCTTTTTACTTTTTCAAATATCCATTTATTTTCTTATACGAACATCTTCGTCCATGTCTCGATTTACAAGGAGACAAAATTCGATTAAATGTAGAGTACAATGTTTCGATGCAATTCACTTCGTTTGTTTAAAATAGGCTACTGTTATGGGTCAAAAATAGTGATAAACTTGAATCAATCACTTAACATGGATATTATGTATTGAAACCTGACAATGGGGAAAAGGTTCAAGATTTATTAAAATCCCTTTACAGCTTATTGTACTCCACGTGGTCATACGTAATTCGTACTGCTTTTTTGACAATAAATTTATTATTATTATTATAACTCTGGAGACGACGTGAATTGTGTCGTTACCGTAATGTTTAATGAATTAAGTGGGATGGACAATAATTATCGTGTCCTAAGAAAGTTAATTTTATAATACAATATGAACCACAGATATAAATAAAAATATTTATTTAAGGTATTAAATGAGAATAACCTTGTGTGTATAGCGTGTGTTGGGATTCATTCCTCGGGGCTTTCTTGTCTTTTTGCTATGTTACGTTTTAACACTTGGGCGATAACTTTTAAAGTTGTCGATCATTTTTTTCTTTGCCTGCCGATCATCCATTGTACGAAAGGTACTAGGAAAGGTTTGCAATATGATGTAACAATGAGCCNATCATCCATTGTACGAAAGGTACTAGGAAAGGTTTGCAATATGATGTAACAATGAGCCGGAGGTGGTTGCATGCTGCTGTGTGCCGAGACATGTTCATACTTGCACAGTAACCGTAGCGCCATGTCTATGCGCACAGTTGTTCATTAGCAGTGATAGTTTTAAGTGCTTGCTACGGCATCGTGGTCACGAAGTGAGATACGGGCAGTTTTACGGTATAACTTCGCGCGTGGTTTAAACGTCGACTAGTGCTTAGAAGAAATGACGGTCGCACTAGGTGATGTTTGTCCACATCGTACAACTATAATCAGGTGGTACAGAGAATTCCAAAGGGGAAATTTCACTCTGAAGGACACTAAAAGGACGGGAAGACCTCGAATGTCAGTTACGGAGGAAAATATTACTGCTGTGAGGAAAATGCTTGACAAAGATAGGCGAGTGGTCTATCAGCAGATAGAGGATACCTTAGGCCTAAATTCACCAGCAATTCATTTGATTCTGCATGAGTATTTACAAGCGAATAAACTTTGCTGTCAGTGGGTGCCGCATAGACTGACTGAAGAGCAGATGTGGCGACGTGTGACTTGGTGCCAGGAGATGCTGAAAATGTTTAATAAGGGACAATCTCGGTATGTAAACAGCATCGTGACAGGTGACGAGACGTGGCTGTACTATTATGATGTGCCAACCAAGACTCAAAACAAAGTTTGGGTCTTTGAAGATGAGGACACACCCGTAGTTGTCAGAAATTCCCGATATGTAAAGAAGAAAATGATAGCTGTATTTTTCAAATTGAGTGGAATTGTGGAGCATGTTGTTTTACACACACAGAAGACAGTCACATCTAAGTGGTACACTGAACAGTGCCTATCCAAAGTCATTGAATCTCTGAAGAACCTGCGGCCAAAGTTAAGAATGGAAACCTGGTTCCTCCATCATGACAAGGCTTCAGCTCACCGAGCGAAAGCCTGCACAGAATATATGACAACTACAGATCTGAAACTTCTTGAGCACCCTCCTTATAGTCCAGACCTTGCTCCCTGCGACTTCGCACTGTTCCCGCATGTGAAAATGAAGCTGAAAGGTATGCGATTTTCAAGTGATGAGGACCTTCTAAGGGCTTGGGACAACGAGTGAGCCTTACTTCCTAGCGAAACTTGGCAGAGCTGGTTTAAGGATTGGTGTCAGAGGATGGAGAAGTGTATTGAATGTGTCGGAAATTACTTTGAAAAAATTAAATAAATAATGCTGTATTGCAAAACTTTCCTAGTACCCTGTGTACTTTGTATTTTGCCTTACACAAGTTGTACCTTTTGTTAGTACGATTCTCAGATCGAGTTTTTAGAATGCAGGTTCTATTTTTACTTTGCTCTAAAACATTAATTATGAATTTCTTTGATACGAACGTTAGAACAATCTAGAGTTAACAAAAACTGGATTTCCCCCCCCCCCTGCATTTTTTGAGGTTGGTTGCAATTTCTATTCATATTCATCAACAAAGTAACTTAAATTCGCTGTTTAGGATAACATTGTTTGTGAAATGTTTTATTTGTGAGACACTATGCTTGTAAATTCCTCGCCAAAAGTCATAAAATAAATATATCTCGGCTAGAAACAGTTGCCTCAATGTGTCGCTATTGCGTAGTATTCCTTCATTCCTCATATGATTGTTTCGCATACGTACTTCTTGGTAACTGAAATATACTCGAGACATGATGGAGTAATACTTCTGGACTTGGGTCAAAATAGGCGTGTCCCATCTAAACCACGCCTATAGATATTGAATTGCCACGCTCTAGTTCAAGAAAATCAAATTCTAGTTTCAATTTGGAATTTCCGTTTCTGTCGTCTTTTGATTCTTTTCTCTTTTTTTTTTCGTGTGTTGACATAAACTATCTTAAGTGTAGATGTTTGTTTTCTATTTGGAATAATGAATAGTGTGTTTGAAAAATGATTCTAATATCTCCTAAAATGTATTTTGGCAAAATATGTTCATTTTAGCTATGTCAGTGGTACCGTAAGTTAATGGGATGGCAGACTCCTTCCATTTAACACACTTTTGGATACTTTTTATTTTATCAATTATGACCAATTGTTGATTTGTTAAATTACCTTATGACTTGTTTTGTCTGGTTTGGAACATGTTAATACACTCGTGTGTCTACAATATAAGATTTAAAAGATGGATTTGATTCACTGATATCGTCATGCTCTATTAGTTTTTCCTAATGTAACAAAATATATACTAAAACCTTTTCTGAGAACATACCTATGAATTAAAAAAAGAATATCGTATATCGGATGTGTGGTTCAACAGTTTTAGAGCATTTATTGATGTGAGGTGTATTCTTTATGATGGACAGCGAATATGAACGATGAACACGACGGTGAGAAGCTGACTATCGATCATAAGTTAGTGATATTGTTAAAAAATTAATATATATAAAAAGAAAAGAATATAATTGATCATTCCGCACGACTGAAAGACATGGTTTCAAATGGAAGATTTTTGACAATTTTGACTGAGCTTTAGAATCATGCCAAGTTTCCGATCTGAGTCAAGGATGACAAGAGTCTCTGTGTGATTTAAATATTTACAAAATTAAGTCAAATAACAAGTCCACTTAAACAACGTTTGCAAATTCAAGCAAATACTGTTGTTTGAATTACGAATTTCCATTTTTATTCTTCCAAATTATGCGAATAACATTATACAATTACAACATAACAATTTTTGTTTAAATCATAGTTTTCTCCATTACTGTAAGGATATAGGGGAACTAGCGAGATGTTCGTCAAACTGGACGAGTGGGAAAGCGCTAAAGAAAGCGGGCGAGTAGTTAAAGAAATGTCTCTGGTCTTCGTGGGTGGAGGGGAGGGGGATTGACAAGGTCGCCGGGAGCTGTGAAAAGCTATAGAGGCATAAAGCGAACGTACCGCTGCGCTTTCTTCTCAAAATTTCGTTGGCCAATCACAATTTTTGAGAAAACAATATGAGCCTGTCATCTACGGCACTTGCATACTCAGCTCGAGGGCGCTATAAGCCCACTATTTTAGAAAAATAGTTCCTGATGTATAGAAATTATGTTCTTTGTTGGCTCGAACATGCGTTGCAGATATTAATATTTCAAATTCTGTGTTTAAAACAGTATAAAGTGCGCGTACAGGATGAAAAACTGATCTTTCGTTCCGCAGCAGCAAATTTTGTATATTTTGAAGCGCAACGTGGTGACCGTTTTCGTTACTTAATTCGGTACATTTACCTTAAGTTTAACTATATGTGGGCAATAAGTGTCTGCAATCGATAACAAGGGTTCTGATAGTTCAGGAACTCGGTAAAAAAATTGATATTCTCGCTAAAAATGAAAAATCCGATTTTAGCATTCTATATCTTTCGGGAAACTCTGTGCTAGTCATTCGTCATCTTGCGTAGTGCCTCAGCTTTGATTACTCTGATTTTTATTGACTATTAAGAGTGCCGTCGTCGATAAGCTGCGTATCGCGCCGATCCGTATTGCGTTACTTTACATTTCTACTCAGCAAGATGTTGCACCATCGACCCCGCTGCGACCTCTGCTCCTTTCCTTTATACGGGCAAGCCACTGGATTTCATGCAGCAAGTTCTCGGTGCTAGCAGCCGCTGTCTCCCCTTCTCTTGCGTAACGAATGCGGAAGGCCCTGAAACGATACAGATTAGTTGTGCGTTCATTTATTGTTGTTCTGTGAAGTTGCGGTGAGAACGAGAATTCTTACCTAAGGACATGGTTTCGAAAAGTAAATTGTAATTGGACCATTTTCTCCAGGAATACCTCGCTTTGACTCAGACATCTACGTAACAAACTTGTAGATCTGTCCTAGTAAAACCTGTCATCTTGTAGTTTACCGTCGATTTTGATGCTTTCCGTGGGTTTATTGAGGGTACCATGAATTATTCATCTGAAGTATGAAATATTGATAACATTTAACTAAAAGACTGTGTGGACCATAAAGTGGAATTGATTAAAAATTCAAACATTGTTTTTATATCATAAATCGACGTATTCGTTGAGATGCTTTGTTCTGGCAATATTCTGTGAATGCGAAATACGTACTTTCGCTTGTACCTCGCTAGAAATTGCGGTGGTCTAGAGGTGGCGTCTTCGCCTCCACAATATCACTGTGCTCCACAATGTGGGTTCACACCCTACTTGACCGAACTAGATGAGGTTTTTAGCTGGGGTTTCCCTCACCTACCCCAGACAAACGTCGATGCGATACCATTAAGTTCCCCGCAACCCAGAATCTCTTTCCCAATTCCCTCACCCCAGTCACGGTTAGGTGAAAGAGCAGAACTCATGGGCTGAACCTGGTCAAAAGGTAATAAATAAATAAATAATTACAATGTTACTCTTCAATTTGTGATTGCCACGAGAATTTTATTTTCCGTTGTAAAATTTCAGTTTTTTGTAAGAGTGAGGAGTTTTATCAGAGAAATCATTATCTAATTGTGTTGGCAGAGAAGTTGGATGTGGAAGGGAGAAACTACTTTTGCGGACCCACTTGGATGATCATTGTTGAATATGCCTTCCGTATGTCAGTCCGAATGTTCCATTTAAGTCGAAATAAAATTTCCTCGCGTTCTCGTGAGATCTCTGTAGAGGTGGCGCCGGATAGTCTGCGACGGCTGCCTGGCCGCAAATAACCTCGTCGTTTCCCTCCACACTACAGCGCGTCGCCTCCCTCCGCGATGGCAGCACTTGGACTTCCGCGAGTGCTACCACCCTGGCGCCACTGTACTTGCGTTAAAATATAGATGTATTCTTTAATTGTATATGCTCGGATTAGTTTTGAAGTATTGTTTGTTTTATGTAGAACCATGCTTTTTCTCTGATTGGACAAGTGCAAATATGGAATATTCCAATGCAATCTATTATCCGTAAGTAGTCTGTCGTACGCATCCATTGTCGCTCAATGCGCAGCAGTCATAAGTGACAGTGGGTCAATTTCACTTATATTTTGTCTGTTTCAATCATATTATTCTCACGCTTCGAAATTGTAACAATTCGTGTGAAGATTCATGTATTTTCCAAAATTGTTCACATAAAGTGAATATGTTACCGAATACCTATGTGGAAGAGATTATTTGCCAGAACTTGCGATATGCACCATTAAAGGTACTCCAAAAGATGATTCTAAAATGAAAATATTCTTTCAAGGAATAAAAAATTCAATTTTATGAAAGCGCGACCCAGATTACCGTTTGTGAGGAAGAGTTTACATTTGACGCTTTTGTGTGTTTGATGATCTGCGGGGCTCACAACCTCTTGGAGTACAGTGGAGTCCTTGGCTGCAATTAAGTCATGACGTAAATGTTACCTGTCTAACTGGAGTCTTTAGTGTTCCTCGAAAATAATGACGATTGAAGAGATTTGGTTACTGAACTCTCTCTCTCTCTCTCTATATATATATATATATA
>NNCF01130003.1:6356-44586 GCA_002313205.1 Laupala kohalensis
ATATATATGAGTGTATATTCATGTATACTGCTAAAAACGTTTCAAAAATCATGTTTTTGTTTTCGTTATCTGTGTGTATGTGTTTTCATAAAAACATACATGCAAAAATTTACATCCAAATATATGGTAGTACACGTACAAATATTTACATAACAATATTAAGCTCTTTTTTACTGCACGAAACTCGGTCTAAATATTTTTTAATGCTATTTTCTGGTATTTTCGCAAAAATGTCTTAAACGAAGAATTGCGAAGAAAGGTCTCAACTTTGAGCGCTCATCTCGTTTTCTGTGCGTCTGACGAAAACACTACTTCTGACTAAATTTGTTGCAATATTTGTCACATACAACTTTTACTTTCAACTTTTTTGATATCTTGCGTAGTTTTTATACATTTTCAAAAAACCATTTTGCAACCCCTTTTGACCCCCGTCCCCCTGGGGGGACCCTGGAATATCCGATTTTCATTCCCCATTAAGTGACCCCGGAACCTAACTTTCTGCCAAGTTTCGTGTCTATAGGATATTTGTCCAGTTAAAATCTTTATTTAATGGTGTACGCGGATATATCAACAGGAAAGCATCGGAATACAAGGCAAGGTTCCTCGCAAAAAAAAAAATTGAACCACTGCCGTTTCCACCACGACATTTGAAATTTTTCACTTTTTGATACGTGCAAGAAAGAATTGTTTGCACTATGTCAAAGCTTACCATTATTTAGTAATAATAGTAGGCTATGACTATATCCGTAACAAAATGTGAACAGAAGCACCATGTTGAAATTGGCAATTCACACTTGTAAACAAACAGCGCGTGTTCTCGTTCGTTTTCTTCTCAGTAGATGCGCCTCGCTATTGGCCAGAGTACAGAGAAGCTGCAATGTTGTCTCGCCCTCAGTCGCAAAATCCGAAACTTTCCGAAGTTCCCTCGGAACGAAACGAATCCACCTCAAATAACTAATAGAATACCATTTTTCTGAACGGAATCGAACCTTCGACAAGATTTCGATTCAACCGAGCAACCGAATCGAATCTTCAATACAAACCAAAGAAGTTACGATTGGGAAATGTGTAGTTAGACCTGTGTTTCCCAATCTTTTTTGTGCTGTACCCCACCGAAGCCTTTCCAAAATTGTTATGCCCCCCTAACACATACATAATTTTTAATATTCAAAAATTGAAATGTTCACTAAAGAAATTTGAATGATAGGTTTTAGGGAGAAATCACTAAGAAATCATTGAGCAAACACAGTTGGTAAATTTTCAAAACATATAATGGAGAACTGAAATTAAAGTACAAAATAATTTTAATGAAAGATTTTTCTATATTATTTTTATTTATTTATTTACAGGTATACTATACATAGTTTACACACACATAAGTATGTGTATATATTACACAGGAGGTTAAAATTAACCTGTACATGGACCTGCAATCCAAAATTAGTTTACAAAAATACAAACAAAAACAAAACCTTAGGACTTAATTGGCTAAAATACATTGAGAATCTACAAGACGTAAAACAAATCATAACGAAAAACAAATCATGGAATTAAAAAAATATATAAATTTACTTAATCATAGAAAATTAGTAGTCATATTAACAAAAATTAGTAATAAAACAATACAAACTGCCATACTTTAAAGTATGAATGTCAGTAACATTATAAAATCAGACATACAATAAAATTGGAATACAAAATGAAATTAGATAGATACTCTGGTCAAAAATGTAGATAAATCAAAAGGAAATATGATATATGTTAATAGTTAATTCAAAAATACTAATCTCACAACAATATAGAAGATGAAACACACTATAAAAATACATGAGACATATGAAATAAGATTTTGAATAAAATGCAACTAACAGTTAGCTTGCACAATCTGTCAAATACATTCATACATTACATACATTCTTACTAGAAAAGATATACACTTGCAAAGTCTGGGGTGAAATTAAAATAAAACAAATGTACAAACAGTAAAAACCTGATTAAAATATTAGATCGACTGTTCAATGAGATATGATTTAGCGAGTTTATTGCAGTGCAATGTGATCTTTAAGTTTTTTATAGGCGGAACTTTGAATGAAATTGAAAGATTTTAGTGCATTTGGTAATTTATATAGAACTTTTTTTCCAACTTCTAAATTTACTGTGGGAGGTCTTACAGTTTTAAACCTAGTAGATTTTTGTTAATTATTAGTAATTATTTATTATTTAAATTTAGTGAGATCCTTGCGCATGATGCTTGCAGCAAAGAGATTTTATGTTAGGTTCCAATTTAGTCAACTTTAGTCTCAAGTCTCCCCGTTTTGCTATATCCAGCCGATTTCTTTCTTTTAGCAGCAACGCATTTATGGAACTAAATCCGCATTCAGCTAACTATGAATATGGAAACGGTAACAATAGTTCTCTTGCACATTTGGTTGCATTTTGATATTTGATTTCGGTTTCGTTACAAAGCCATGTCGTCGCTCCTTTTATATTAAATAAAGCTTTAATTGACTCAGCGTTTTGCATTTCTGCGAGATCCTCTTGATACTGCATATTTGAAATATCAGACAAATCCACTAACATTGGCTGCATCATCCAAGTTGGGAAATCAATTTGTTTCAAATCAGAAAATCTTTCTTTTAAATTAACCGATAAAATTTTCGGATGGTCGACAAGAACAGCTATATAGGTATCAGTCACTTCATATTTTTGGAGCCAATGAAACTTTTCAAACTTTTTGTTGTAAATATATGTTTGATGTAATTCAATAAAGGTAATGAAACAAAATATCTTTGCTTTTGCATAGACTAGAGTTTTATTTGTTTCTTGAAGTTGTTTATTTAATATATTTGGTTTTTCAAAGATATCGGCTAAGTCACTTATAAATGCCTTACAATCGACCGTTAACAAAGTTTTCACTTCAGGTTTGTCGCTTAAAAAGTCACTAAGAGTATCAAATAATTCCAAAAATGTTTTCAAGCAGTTCCCTTTCGAGAGCCATCTTACTTCTATGTGAAGTACAAGTCTCACATGGTTTTCACATAGATCTTCACAAAATAACTTGAAGAGACGTTCACATTTGGCACTAGCTTTAATAGCATTGATACCTTTATAACTAACTTTAGTTCTTCATTTAGAACAGGTGGAATGTTTTTAGCTACCAGGTTTCCCTGTGAATAACACAATGCACAAGAAGCATTTCTGATTCTCATCTTCCATCAATTTTAAACAACCATTTCAATATCTGTACCATCTGGAGCACTATCTACAGCACAAAATTGTCAGAGAGGAGAGTCTCGTCAGCTGCTGTGATGTAGCCGCCACCGCCGCCGCCTCGCGTTACAGTTGTCAACGATAAATCTGCAGTGTCGGCACGGCTAATAATATATATGTAAACGAGAAGTAACGACAGGATTGGGCCTTTTCCTTCCTGACCAGCGAATGAGCGTTAGGTTCTCTTGACGGGGACCGATCATTTGGACCTTCCCCAGCTCCCACCTCAACTGTCGGGAGCATCAGGTTCTGTTTTGGGGACCGATCGCCACAGTACCCTTTCCTCCCAGCGCTCTAGCCTCCGGCAGTGCCGACCGCGAATCCAGGGTGACGGCCAGTTTCTTGGCTTCAGGTGCGCTATAAGTGTTTATATAATAACTATGAGTCCACTGAAAGTTTTGCTCGTTTCTTCCTCCTAATCGCAAACCTTAGTTGTGCTCCCTCCCTTGTCAGACGAGATCTTAGCTCAGTCTAGGCAAAATGTTATTTTTTTCATTGGTATATTGTTGACATGTAAGTAATTTTTTAACTCTCAATATTTATCTTTGGAGGTAGTAATAATTTTTAATGATTTACAGAAAAACATTTTTTCAGCAAAATCACTTTTATCAATACATCTTACGTAAGTTATAAGTACGGCCTCACCATTTCTGAAAGTTGATTCATCCATTTGCAGCGATAATTTTCTTGTTTTCAGCTTTTCAACAAGTTGTATTTCAATATCCTCACTCATTTGCCTATTCTTCTGCTAACAGTATTGTTACTTAGTGGCACAGCTTTAACATTTTTATCATCTTTTTCCAAAACCGTTTTAAGAAATGCTGATATTAATGGTTTGATTAAATCCCCCCCTGTAGTACGACTTTTCCCAGATTTAGCGATGAATAATGAAATTTGATAATTAACCTCAATAGGTTTGATTAGATAGTTTTGATAATTAAATTATGAGCAGTAAATAGAGACTTTAATGTTATTCTTTTTTCAAACTTTCCTTTACACTTTGAAAGTAATACAAATCTGAATTAATATGAGAATTATGTTTCGCCTTCTAATGCGCTACAAGACGACCTCGTTTCATTGAATCGTTGGTCAAGCATTGTTGGCATAAAGACGAAAAGGTGAACGTTCATCGTGGACAGCGGGAATGAAACCAAATTTTAAATATTCCTCCGTATACTGACGTATATTTTTCTTGTTTGCACCACCCATTTCACTTTGGGTTGAAAGAAAAAAATATAAGATCAAATAAAAACTAAAAAGAAAATAATAGGAACTGGAATAAACGTACACTAAAAATGCATATTTAAATATGTATGGCACATTTACCCCACCGCAAAAACCATACTTTTTCATTTGACAATTTTTTTCTGGAAAATAATGCTTCTAAAACTGAAATTAATAAAAATTACCAATTGAATTTACATACCTTTTTAAAAGAACAAGACTTTTACAACAAATTAACGGACGCATATTTCAAATTAACACCAACGGTGAACGCTGAACGTTACTGCGAAACTCTGCGGATATCGAGATCCCGGCAATAAGCATTCGCGCCATTCAGAACAAATAGCGTGAAATGCTTAGTGCCGGCCCAGTATAACAAGTAGTTCAACTCTATCTTCTAACAATGTAATCACGGCTACTAACATGGCGGACAGACGTTACTTATACTTAAGCTCGAGTAGCGTCTGAGAGTCGCCATAAGGTTAACTTATATTTTGGACGTGTCCATTTTCGAATTGCCCCCCTGCGGGGCGTGGACCCCACGTTGGAAAACTGAGTGAGACCGAAGCGGCTCCACTAGCAGATACCACCTGCATGTGATAGCAGACGCCCGATCCTACCGCCGCAAAATAGAACGCATCCCATTTTTCGAGCATTCAATTGTTGCCGCACCCGGGCTTCTCTGGCAGATGTTTACTACCTGCTGTGTGTGTGTGTGTGGGGGGGGGGGGGGTCTCGCGGAGTACCAATGGATCTTGACAGTGAATTAATAATAAAACTAATTATAATTACAAAACGTGAAATAGTCGTGTCAGGTATCACTATTTAGCAAGAAGATTTCAAATATCCTTAAATGAATGCAAATTATTTGTTCATTTTAAAAAGTTGAATTGTTGAATGGCAATAATAATTTCTTGGAATACATGCTACGACAAGTGACAAGATAATGCTAGAGATATCGCTTTTCCATAAGATAGCGCTAATAGAACACATAGCAGTCGTTAACAAAACAACAGAAGGAGCTACCACATTAAAAGTTAAAATCTGCTCGAAAGAGCAGTTAATCAGCAAGTGGAACCGTAGTCTAACCGTTAACATTTGAGCAAGGTGAGTATTTTGAAATTTAAATTGAATTTTCTCCCTACATACATCAATGGCGATTTACAAAAAATAGTCGTAAAAAATCAACACAACGAAGTTCGATAAAAATTCGCATGGAGATGACATCCGGTATACATATTAAGGTCATCATTTCAAACAAAATGTCAAAACTTCCCATCGATCCCACTTGGACTAAAAATTTTATTCAAGGACAAATGTCACGAAAAACGGCTTTTTTAAGATGCATTTTATCGTAAAAATAGTTTTGAAAATTTTATAGAGTATAAAATTGCCTACAAGAAAGGTTCTATTATGGATTTTTTTCCTCCGAAGCATCATTTGCGACCTAGCGCGGTTTAAAGAAGGATGAATATGTTGCGCCCCCAATGCGCACAAGTACGAGTACACGTATACGGACTTACACTCGGCAAACTTAATAAGCTCTTTTATTTTCTAATTTAGGTACATACTTACATGGTAATCATCAAGACACTTAGTTTTGCATTTAATTTTTAATTTTTAGAATTTGCATATATATGTTTTTAGATAAATATATTTTAATAAAAAATAATATAATTGATGTTTGTGATTATAATACATTTCCAAACAAACGATTTCAAAACAAAATAGGCTTGAAAGGGAACAACAAAGTATAGAGAATAATAAAGAAAATTTTATAAAATATCTGCAAATCAGAAATTTTTAATTTACGCAAACAATCCGAGTTTTACACTGAAACGTGGTATGGCAATGAAGTTACTAAATATCGAATTATTAAAGCAGACAATTTATTATCATTCCAATCAAAGAATCCTTATAAATAAATTTATAGTCAAAAAAGCAGCACAAACTGTGTATAACCACGTGGAGGACAATAAACTTATTTACTCTCCGGAAGTAAGCAAGGGACCATCCCATCAATTCCGATCAAGGATCCTAAGGCAGAGGCGAATTGAAAAATTTCAGAAAAAATTCCTACTTAGAGGAAATACATCAACGTTCGGTTAATTACAATTTAAAATACATAAGAACATATAGAACACATTAAAATATTAAAATATTAAAATATTAAAATCACAACATTTCAGTACACATTGGTACAATTATCAAGTGAATTAAAACATTGCGCGCGAAAGCTCATGTCAAACTAAAAGGATCGCTGTAAAAGATACTCCTTGTACATTCAAGGTTGCGGAGGGGGTAGCATCCAAGGAGCAAACAACTTATTAGGGGTCATAGAAAATAAAATTATGAAACAATCAAATATAAATATAACATGATCAAAATATAATGTTGTTAATATTGGCTAACTTTGGGGTATCATTTTGTAAATTAATGGTATTTTGCACTTTTTTGTGTGTTGTAACATAATTAAATCTATGCTTGTTAGCTGGCATTGGTAGCCCACCTACCTAGCCCACTCCGCTATCAGCATCTGCACCGGCTAGCTGATGCCAGGGAAGATCGATTGGGGGTGGGTTCGACCTTTATATTCAATAAAATACACAATTGTGATAGTTTCACACACCATCGATAAATGAAATTTTATTTACTAACTATTAAGTTACATCTGTGGCGGCCTCGCTACAAGCGAAGCGCCCGGACGAGCGCCGGCCGGCAAAGGGCGCGCCTAACCCTCGGCCAAGCGCATTTCACCTAACGGGACCAAGGGTCACCTCTGGGCGCCAGAACCTGTACAAGATATTGGAGTGCAGCTTCTAGCATGGGAGTCTCCTCTAGTCTCGCAAGGATACGAAGACCAGAGTAAACCCCCTCCGGAGATGCATCCATAGGTGTAGTTGCAGATGAACAGACCTCTTCTATCCAGTCCCCGAGATCCTCTTCTATTACTCCGGAAGGCGGCGAGAAGCATGGCCCGCAACACCAGCAGAGACAAGATGTTATTCCTCCGCAAACTGTTTGGAGGCGAGATGTAATACCTCCAAGAAGAGCACTGGTCATTCTGCGCATGAGCGAGGAACGGTGTTGTCTCTGGTCACCCACGCTCTCAGGTAGGTTTTTGGCCACGTAATCTGTGTCCAGATCCAGGACCCAGGCGTAGGCCGTCGACTTCCCTTCGACCAACGTGAGTGTTTAATCGTCATCGAACTCCGAGTTTGACTCGGAGAACTCTTCCTCACCTGAAGAAACTCCACCCTGGTTGCACTCAGATGTACAAATGCAAGGAAGGATCACCGTGCCTCCTGGGAGAAACGCACATGACGAGTCTCTTGTTCCACCTTAGATTCGGAGTCAGTCTGAGCTCCACCAGAACTGGACTCTTCCTCTTCGGAACGAACAGCGCTACTAACCAGGTCGAGCACAAGTAGTCTTCCTGTCTCGTAATCACTGTTCTTGGTACAAAAATCGGGTATACCTTCCACCGCCGAGCCGGGTACCAACCTACTGCCGGTCGTCGCCAGCGAGACATCGCGACCGTGGTACGTGAGGATAATTCTCACCCACCGCGACTAATCTCCATCGAGAGCTTTTGGGGGTGGCACAATCCATTTCGGCACTTCCCGATCCCTGAGATCCGACGGAAGGCTTACTAAAATCCACCAGTACACACGTAACACTAGGAGTTCCGGTCGCACGGAAAAACCTCTTACGGCACAGACTTAGATCAGTCTGCGATCCCGAATGACTCTGCCAGCAAAACATCCAACAGTCTTCATTTCCAAAAACCGCAGATATTACCCTTGGCTCTAAGACAACTCCGTAACTTTCCTCAAGCTCCTCTCTAGCCCACGAATGCCTCTCGCAGGCGTAGAGTGCGTGTTCAGCTGTATTCGGCTCGCCACACTCACAGAACGGAGAGACCGCTAGGCCCAGATCATATAATTTTCCCCGGAATGGCCCATGCTTACAAAGCAAATGGACCAATTCCCGGGACGGGGAGAACTTCCTTTTTCCGGCGAAAGTAACGTCTGGGAAAATTTCTCTATATGAGCTTTCGCCGTCTTCCGCCTGACAGCGGGCTTGCCAAATCCTGAGAACCTCCTTAGTTATGAAGGCTTTGTCAGAAACCGTAATGGCATGGCCCGGGCTATACGAGACATCGTCCAACAAATACGGCAGCCCCTTTCTAGCACAATACCTTGCCCCCGCTTTGATAACTTCCAGATCAAGAGGTAGTAACCAAGTCAGGACTTGAAGCCTGACAATGGGAGCTGATCGATATGCTCCAGATATGGCTATCAAGGGGGTCGTTGAGCACTCCTAAGAGCTCTGCCGCACATCGTCAAACGCGCTCGATGCGCCCACACAGACGCACAGTACAGGATGATTGGCAGGAATGCGCCCTGGTAGATGGTCATCAGGGCCCTGCGGCTTATCAGTCGCTTCCTTGTCGACTGTCTCATGTGCTTGTAAAAACACTCTTGGCCTTAGCTGTCACATTCTCGACATGCTCGAGAAAGTTAAGCTTGCAGTCCAAGGTGACCCCAAGGTATTTTTGCAATTCCCCACACCAATCGATCTATTATTTAGCCTGATCAGCGAAGGGCGGTTTGCATGTGAACCCCTCATGACCATGAGCGATGTTTTGCTCTCAGAAACAAGTAACTTGTTCCTGCGGCACCAATCAGAAACGACGGCTAGTGAAGATTCCCCTGCTTCCTCCACTTCCCTCCGACTATTGCCCTCAACTACCAATGCCAGTTCATCGGCATAAGCGACGTGCTTGAATCCTCGAGATGACAACTCCCGAAGGAGTGGATCCATCACGAGGTTCCACATCACCGGACCTGAATTAGATCCTTGAGAACAGCCTTTGGTCAGTATCTTCGAAAACAGGACTTCTCCATGAGACACCCCTGCCTCACGATCACAAAAATAACTTTCATACAAGCCATATAAGTTCAGTGGGCAACCCACCTCCCTCAGTCTGGCAAGCATGATTGGCCAAGCGTTATCAAAAGGCCCTGATACGTCAACAAAGATCACGGCTACATGTTTTTGTTGGTTCTCAGATGTTAGTTGAACCAACCTCTGTACGGCATCTTCTGTGGAGCGCCTAGCCCTGAAGCAGCCATCATGCGAGACGTGTCAGCGCGCAAAGGTGACACGCCACTTCAACGCCCCACTAAGCACCTTCGCCACGCCGTCCGCGCGGTTCGAGCATGTCTATGGGGTCATCGTCGGCTTGCTTCCCCCTTCCGGATTTCGCTACCTGCTGACAGTAGTTGACAGGTACACACGCTGGCCGGAGGCGTACCCGCTCGAGGACATCACATCCGAGAGCGTCGTCCGGGCTTTCCTCATCGGCTGGGTGGCGAGATTTGGCGCCCCGCGGCGACTGACGTGTGACCAAGGTCACCAGTTTGAGCCAAAGCTTTTCCGCCGCATCCTCACGCTTTGCGGCACGCAGAAACACCGCACCACCGCCTACCATCCCAGGCATCGGGCATGGTGGAGCGTTTCTACCGTACACTGAAGGCGGAGTTAATGTGCCATCAGGGCGAGGCCAGGATGCCTGGGTGCTCCTCTGGCTCCGCAATACGCTCAAGGAGGACATCGGAGCGTCCGCCGCCGAGCTAGTATACGGCGAGCCGATGCGCCTTCCCGGCGAACTGCTCGCCGCACAAATGGACTCCATTCCATCGGCTGACGTCACCTGCGTCCTCACTCAGGTACGGAAGCAGATCGCCCGTCTCCGTCCCACGCCGGCTGCACGCCACGCGCGGCCGGCGTCATTCGTCTTCCCGGACCTGGCACAGAACACGCACGTTTTCCTCCGAGTCGCCACCGTGCGTGGTGCGCTGACGCCACCCTACACCGGGCCACACGCGGTCCTGCAGCGCGACGACAAGGCAGTAACGCTGCATCTCCGCGGGCAACCCTCCCGCGTGTCCATTGACCGCGTGAAACCGGCTTACCTGCCCGTGACCGACGTCCCCAGCGCCGTCACCCGTGGCGCCGCCTCAAGCGCCCCCAGCGTCATCCCAGACGGCGGCACTTCCGGCGCTGCTCCAGGTTGTGGCGTCTCCGGCGCCCCCGCTGACGGCGGCCCCGCTGACGGCCGCCCACAACCGAGGCGCTCTGAGAGAATCCGACGGTCGCCCCGGGCCGCAGTCGCGCGCTGCTAGTGCCGACGAAGCCATCACGCGACGTACGGGCGCCGGCCGCCGCGTAGTCTTCCTGGCCTTTTTCCAGCCCGGCTAGGCTCCGCCTCTCCGCGGGGGGGGGNGACAAAGGGTGCGCCTAACCCTCGGCCAAGCGCCTTTCACCTAACGGGACCAAGGAGGCTGGCTTTGTTCCCCGGCCTGGGACGCGGTGCCGTCGCCAGCCAGTTGGTTTCGAAGAGGCATGCTGAACGCGTCGACGTGTACTCTTATCGAATAAAATAAATGTACCACGCACCAAGTATATTTTTTCGGGGGGAAATAGGGTACCCCTAGGCAGAGTGTGCCGATCCCTATACATCTATTAACTACTCATATTTCACCCCGTACATTTCCCCCAAAATCACACGTTAACACGCTTGTTTATTGATTGACATAAGTGTTGGTACACTATTAGTCCCAACCCCATTGATTTAATACTAATTAAGTAAATGGATTGATTAATTTTGATCACAAAATAAATTGTTTCCGTAAACTGTCACCAAATTTACTCATAGCTTTGGTTCTTTCACCTCGGAGAACAAGTACCTTTTTCTTCACAATTCTCGCCACTTTGCTGCTATTCTGATTGCTATCAGAATGTTTTCACCTTACTAGGGGTAGTGAGGATGGACTGTCAGTCTCGAAACGGAGTGGTTGTTCATGTCCCATCGGGGATCAGTGACCCGAAAGCCGCCTCGTAGCATCAGCACCGCCACCCTACAGCTGTTGACTTGTTGCCTTGAAGCCACCGGTCTGCGCGTCGCCCTTTGAAGTACCGTATCGCTCGCCTCCAGTCAGCATGAACCATTTGATGGCCTAATTACGACACCTAGCCTCTTAGCTAATTGATGTCGTAGTGAAATCCGAGTCGAACACATTATGAGAGGATTACTAATGCCGAAGCCCCTCGGTAACTAAGTAGTTACGATTCATTAAGCTGAATCCAAGTTAGCGCGCTCGAACTCCCTAATTAAGACGATCAATTCCATGAATGTAGTGATCAGGGAAAACCTGATCCACCATGCAAATGATATGCCTTGAAGCGGGACAATCCCGAAATATTCGACGTGTCAGCGCACTACAAAAAGAAAACTTGAAGTGTCTGATCACAAAATCAATTAAAAATATCTAGTAATGCTCTAGACGCCAGTGATTGATGATCAGAGATCTGTCTTTCTGCAAAACCCTGTAAGAAATCCGTCTCTCCTCCCCAACTCTGTAAAAAGCCCGTCTCTTTATTCCCTCACCCCCACTCTCTGTCAACTTTTTGCGGAGCAAGTCACGCCCTCCCCCGCGTCACGTGTTAATATTTACCAATCATTTCATTATTTCTACTCCACGCGGAACTACTCAGATTCGTTATGTTGAATGTTTCGTTATTCCTCTCTCGATGAATCATACGATCAGCTTTTAAATTTAACGGCGCACTTCTTTGCCGCCGCCTCGGTTCGACCATGTGTCTCCAGCTTCCTAAAAATCTTATTGTTATACCGCGGCATCGTGTCATCTACTTGTGTGAGCTGTTTCCGCTTCCTCTCAACCCCTGACACTCCACCTACTTCTATGGATTTCTCGCTCTTTTCAATATTGCACGAACCAATTCGTTTTGCCCCCCACGGCGTCGATAGGTCTTTGGCGGCTCATTTACTTGTTCGCGATCGTGCGTTTGGTCCCATGGTACGATCCTCTGCCTCTTCGAATGAACCTTTTTGTTGTGGACACGTTTGTTATTGTGGTTATTCTTGGAGTACACAAGAACTCTCTTTTTGACTTTGACATCTGCTTCCCAAATTTTTACAGTGTCCTTCCCATCCGGGCTATTTTGCACCTAGATTATTTCTTTCTTTGATCTCGATGCCGCGTGTTCTAATGCATAGGCGTCCTCCTTCCAAGGGTCTGTTTTATGATCTTATTCGCTTGCTCTCACGGTCACCCAGGCAGTGTTGTAAACTTCAGAATTTCGCCCTCTAATTCTTTTCAAAAACCCTGCTTACATGAGTACGCAGCAGTTGCATTTAATGTGTATGTCCAATTATTTATTAACAAAATGTAATGGATTAAATTCCCATTACAGTACAGCATCTCATAAATGTCACGTTTGAAAAACTTTTCCTCAATATAAAGTATTTTAGTATTTTCCCAATCAAATTCATGACCATGCATGGCGATGGCGTGAGGCAACAGAAAGGTTGTTATAAATATTAGACTTATGTTCTTTAATTCTCGCCTTAAGTAGTCTTTTCGTTTGCTCAATATAATTACATTCACAGTATTTGCATTTAATCTGGCATACAACATTTTAAAAATCAAATAACTTCATCTTATCTTTATATCTACAGACCAACTGAATATTATAAGTCTTAAAAACAACATGAATATTAAAATAGTAAAACATTTTACTTAAGGGAGCAGCCAAATATCTACGATAAGAAAAAATAACGATATTTTTAAAATTAAAATCTGAAATTGAATTATTAGTAGATTTATTGTGTTTGAGTTCGTAACAAAGGCAATGAATTCTACGTTGGATATGTTTGTGAAAAAAATTTAAGGGATAATAATTGACTAATAAAATGTTGGTCACAAAATTCAATTTATTTTGTAGATATTTTTTATAAAGAAGGGCGGCGTTTCAACCAAATTACTCATAATAGCTCTCTTTTGTATTAATGGATGATTAGAATAAAAATTCAAAGCTCTATAACGGCAAGTTTTTGGAATCAATTAAAATGAATTTTATTAAAATTGCGGTGTACAGTTTTATCTAAAAAATTCTATTTAAAACGTTGCGGTTCAAGGGGGGTGGGGGCGATCGACCCATCACCAGGAATTTGACTTGGCTTTGTAAAATATATAAAGGAATGCGTTCAACTCGTTAAATATTATTTTTATTTGATTTATAATATCTAGAACCCTGTTCCCAGTTAACATCACCGGGATTTACACTACTTGTCACTACTTATCTTTTCCATTGCATTTAGTCCAGTATGATAAAGGATTTTTATATGCAGCGCAATGTTATTGTATACAGAAGTGCCTTTGAACAGAACCACAGAAATGCAAGTACAACACTGAAAACAAAATAAATACTTCCGCCGTCATAAATGTATTTTATTTCCAGTAAGGGCGGAGAGGTGTCTGAGCAAAGTTGACAAATTTTCGCCTTACCCCCCAAGACCACTTGTTAGATCCGGCCCTGATTTAAAATCCTTCTCTTCTTCAAATGTAAACTTTAGTTAGTGGGCAATAAGCAATCTGTGACTATTCATATTCAATGTCGTACATGGTACCTTGCAAGTGTAGTATTGCTGTAGCTGTAAAACAAATTAGGTATAGAAGAAGCATGTACGCCTACTAGTAACCCACCTGATGAATGAAGAGAAATCAGATCCTCGTTGTTTCCCAGAGAAATATAGAGATCCCCATGGCTTTGCTCACGTGAATATTGTAATCATCCGCGTACGCACACATCTCTCAGTCTATTTGAGATGTCTCCTCTTACGCTTAACTTCTTAATAGTCCTGCCTAAAACCAAAGTAAAAAGTAATGCAGAAAGCGGATAACCTTGTCGAACCTTTTATTAAACTTAAAACGTTCAGAAAGTTGATTATTAATTTTAACTTGTGCCGTGGAGTTAAGCAGAGTGAGTTGGGTAAGTCTTATTAGTTTAGGTCGAATTTTATATTCTAGCAGTGTTTCCATTATTGTAGATCTTTTAATAGTGTCGAATGTTTGCTTAAAGACGATAAATAAGCAACGTGTGTCCAAATCGAATTCATGCGCTTTTTCAAGGATTTGTTTGATAATATGTATCAGGGTCAGGACGAAAGCCAATTTGAAATTCCCCTAATTCCGACACTACTACTGGTGTGAGTTTGTAATAAAGTAAAATGGAAAAGAATGTGTAAGTTACATTCAGTAACGTAAGTGCTCTATAATTATTGCAACATCTTGGATCTCTTCTTGAAAACCGGGGGAGGGGGGAGATTGACATATAATACGAACAATTCACTTTTGGATTCTAAAAGATTGAATACTATGAGCGGATTGGCCCCGGAAGGTAATGACGTACCGTAAATGAGAATAAACATTTGCAAATTACATGAAGCGAGAAACGTGTTGACAAACAATATTGACAAAAATTCGGAATGTATAGCACAATTTGCTTAGTTTCGAATTATCATATTACCAATATGGCAACTGCATTTGAGGTTGTCCTGAATACGAAGCCCTAAACATTTACCGACAGCTGTGGTCTGGTGGTAGCGTGTTAGCTTCCGCAATCCGGCTGAGCGGTAGAGCCGTTAATCAAGGGATATAGGAGGAAGAGATTTCGTTACACTATTGCATGGATACTGTTTCTCCAGTATTAACAATGACACGATTTGAATAAAACCATGACGAGAGGTTTGATAGAACTTTTTGCGTATTGTCATGTTTACAGAATACATTTGTGACATCAGCAAAGAGAATCATTTTGCAATCGGACGTGGTGGATGACATATCATTTACGTACAATAAAAAGAGGATAGGGCATAAAATAAACCTTGAGTAATTCCGCAAGAAAGTGGCTTTGTTTCTGAAATGTAATGTTGATATACTTCATTTTCAGCATAGGAAATTTCAACTTGCTGATACCTATCTTTCAAGTAGGAAGTTAGCCATTGATGTGCCAATTCACGAATGCCGTATGCGTGCAGTTTTGAGAGAAGAATTTCGTGATTGATTTCATCAAAAGCTTTCAAAAAATCAAGTAAAATACCTTGTGGATTATATTCACGGTCAATTGGTTACATAATTTAGAAAACAAAATATAGCGCTGTTAGTTGAAAGGGATTTTCTGAAACCGTGCTGATAGTTTGAAAGAATATTATGCGTCTGCAACTTTATTCTTTCTCACATTCCCATTGATATCCAGTGAGAATGTTATCCATTAATTGGTGGATTAATAGCATTCGCGTGTATTCTCAATCCCTTATTTTCACTTAAGTAACTGAGAAAACGTTTTTAGAAAACATCAATATCACTCCCATAGGGGTGAATTTTCGTAAAATCCTTTCCTAGCAAATATTTTCGATAATTTTTCGTGTCACGCTCTTCCCAACCCCTACCTTTAGGGGTGTCGTGTACCTCTTGTGGTCCGAATGATACATAATGTCATTGGAAATACGATTATTACATCTCAGAATATACAAACAGCATGAACTCGACACTAATATCGGCCTTTTTACGTCTCTCCCTACCCACTCCCAGCTCTGAGTATACCGTGCCCCTATGTTTCTTTAATTTAAACTTGAACTTAATGGCATTGGTAGTTTAAATATCTCATCAAATCTAAAACTATGAAACCGATGAAATTTTCATATCTTTTATGTTTCAAAATTAGGTTTCAGTTATTTTTATCCACATAACTATTTCTATCCCCTCCAAGGGATGCTAGTGGAATCTTTCTTTCATGAGGGCTGAAGTTATTCTTACACAATATCGAGATTTCATAATCAACTCAGCTATGCCGAAAATATGGATTCGTCACTGATATCTATCATGTTCGATAATTTTTTCATGGCGTCCCCTACCCTAGGGGTTCTGGGGCTTATACAGGATGATTGTGGACTTACACGTCTTCGGGAATGTCACTACTAATTTCAGCGGCCCTGCACACTATGAAAGAAAAATGCGTATTAAGTTTCCGGAGTGTAAGTCCGAATTAGTTTACTCGCTCTAATACGCATTGTGGGCGCAACGAAGTATTCATCGTCTTTTAAACCGCGCTTGCTCGCAAATGATGATTCGGAGGAAAAACATACGATACCTTTTTTGTAGGTAATTTTATAATCTACAAAATTTAGAAAACCATTTTTATGATAAAACGCATCGCTGAAGAGATACTCTCGAAAACCCGTTTTTCAAGACCTTTAACCACGAATAAAAGTTTTAGCACAAGTCGGATCGATGGGGACTTGATATTTCATTTGAAATAATGACCTTAATATATGTACCAAATTTCATCTCTGTGCGAAATTTTGCTTTTATTTGTGGAATCTCTATTTTTCTGGAGTAATATAATGTGAAACTGAGAAAAATTTTTGCCACATTCGGCATTTGGTAATTTTTGTAACTCCAGCAATGAGGAAAACTATTGATTACTGACATTTTGATGTGTAGTTGTAATCAATATCACTGCATACTAATTTTATACTGATTTTTCTAAGGAGAGTATCAAGGGTTACATCAACAATGGTGTAATGTCTCATGTATGAATATTCGGGCTGTTGTTTTAAATCTCTAGTATATTTTGTACTGACATACCCTCAAAATGTATTACATATTAACTCATACACACGAAGATGAAATAAATTAATGAACACAAAAACGAAAGTGAAAGAACTCAAATGAAGGGGGAAGGACTGTGAATTTCTTTTTATTATCTAGTCTCAGATATGAACCTGAGCATACTTGAGTATTTTATCGCGATTTTGGAAGTAAATTTGAAAATTCTTTGCTCACAACTAAAATGTGAACTACAATATGTTAATCAATGCATTCTAAAAACATTTTCATTTTAAGGGAAGAGAAAACTTTCAAAATTTAAGTTGGTCCAAATTGCAAAGTGTCTTCCTAATAATTAACCAATAAAAAAATCTTTTTCTTTACCTGTCCCACAATAAAATTACATAATAAAAACTTTAATGAGTGTTTTAAAGTTCTGATTTTGGAAATTCTCCTTAATTATTACCAATCCACAGATGAAGATTTCGCCTGGTCCCTAGGAGCTTCAACCTACCCTGGTTTAAATAGACAACAGTAAATTCATCTAAATTCAAATTTAAATTTCCCACCTACTTTTCTTTCTTTCCATCTAACGGTCTAATCGACTCACGTTCGTTAGTTATACTCCGATACAAATAATAATTACGACAAGTATAAGTCACATCTACCACGTGCGCGGTTCGAGGGGTGCGCAGCATGACCAGTGAGCGCTGCAGTGGTGAGGTATGAGACATAGCAACTTGGCTGCAGGACGTCATTCCTAAGCGTAAAGAATTAGTTAACCCAGCGGGAAATTAATATGTGATTGGTGTTCGCAGGTGGTAGTGAAAGACAGTAGGAGGGAAGGGGGACAATGTAATCGTACGAGCCGAGAGAACGGAAATTCCTTCTTCTGAACTGTGACAGCGAGGAAGTGATTTTTTTTCTTATGAACTATGAAGTTGATCGATAGGATGTCCATTTATTTTCTTCTCAACGGTAGAGTCGAAAAAAGAAGACGTGAATTTTTCCTTTTCTATACTGATGAGTCGACGACGACTACGCAATTTTGTTTTCCGTAAAACGCAGTTGCGACTAAAATAATTCTCGTTATTTTCGTCCGTAAGGCGCAAGAGTCCCGTCTATGCGAGACGCGAGCTGCAATTATTCATGTAGTAAGTCACACGAAAGGACTTGTGACGATAATCAGCAACGTTAATTATATGTCAGTTAAAGAATAGAGCTCATATTCACTTAATCAGATCGACGCTTGGAGGCTCAGGGTACGATCGTGTTGGAGCGATGATCAGCGATAAGAGGAAAGAGAAGAGTAACGCGACGCTAACCTTGACGTGATGACGCTAACCTTGACGTGGGGCGTTTATGACGACACTACGACCAGCGCTACGACCAATGATAAAAGCAAACGAAAACCCTTTTGTATGTTTTCTTCGCTCTTATCGAAGCTAGGGTCACTATTGTTGTTGCGGCTTCGAGATTGTATTACATTGTTCTGCGATGGATTTTGAGCAACTAATAAAAGCAGCGTCCACTGAAGAATTGTGGGCAAAAAGGATTAAAACCACGATAGACGATGTGGCTATGGAAATTAATGTAACAAATAAATTTAGTGAGGTTATTTTGAACGATCAGTTGAACGCGGACTGAAAGACTTCAAGCATCCGCCCATGTGCAGACGTGTCGATGACGTCTCCTATCGTCGCTCTAACATAAACGGGGTTGCGCAGCTCGCTTCTCCGCTTCACTCTTTTCTTTGCTCGTATCGCTGATCGTCGCTCCAACATAATCGTACCCTAAGGCTCTGTTTCCATATAGCGCTTCCGATAGCCGGTACATCGGATCAGCAGTTGAAAATTTTCACTCATCTCCACACGACCGTTGCTACAGCGTTGAGCTATCAGATAGCAGTCACGTGCAACGCTGCTGTCACCACGAACGGAGGCGAGAGTACAGCGTAGTCGGTTTCTACAGAGTACGCTTCATTTTAACCGGCAATTTAGTACCCTGAAGGAAGTAGAAAAAAAGTTAAAATTTTTCACAATTAAAGAACATTTATGTCGGAGAGAAACGGTGTACAGCAAAATAATATTGTAATTAATTTTGAAACCATTATATCTTATTTCATATAGACGAACGTAAATATTCCAACCTATTGACAGTAAAAAGTTTTCCCATGAGAAAAAAGTGTAAATGAAAATATTGGAGAAGGAAGCGAATTTAAAGTTTTACAGGGAACTATTTTCTCTAAAATTATTTGTTTGATTGGACCAAAGTAATGAAATGAAAAAATGTCGCAGTATTGTTTTTGTAAATATAATTTTTTATACCTTCAAACCAAATAAATTTGATTACTCATGTTTTTCATTCTAGAAGCACAGTTAACTTACATTAGTTTTAACAAGAGTGAATTCTCATGTGATTAAATTGCAACATTGTGATTAATTGGATGAGATTTTAAAGTTATTTATAATATAATTAGGAATACAGATTTTTATAATGAAAAGGTCTTTTATTCATTACGAAATGTATTGAAAGGTTTAGAAGGAAGTTCGTGACGAATTATTTTAAAGAGTTCATTTGAAATAAGTAATATTATTTGAGTTAATATATTATTATATTATAAGCATTATTTACGTTTACTTAACGTTTCTAAACGTCCTACAGCATTACAACCAATATTTTACTTCAGCAACCGTACACAACATAGTATATTGGACATTTTTTGCAATCTGATCTTAAAATTTAACAATTAAATATTTAACCATTAAACTTTCGTATCTGAATTTGTTTAAAGTAATAGATTATTCAAATTTGGAACGTCTTTCTCCCAGCACGAAAAAGCCAAAAATTTGTCTTCTGTAAAAAACAAAAATAAATAGCAAAGGTAATTAATACATTTGGTTTTATAAGAAAAGTAATAAAACATTTAAATAATGTTAAGAATCAGAGCGCATTTCTCATTAATTCTTAATTAATTCACTATAAAATGTAAAGAACCAAAAAGGTAAATTCTTCAAACACAGAAAATTGTCTCCACCTAATATGGCAAAATTACGAAATTGTTTACTTAATAAAAATGAAATCATAATAAATTTAATAATAATAATAATAAATTTATTGTCAAACAAACAGTACAGACTGCGTATGACCACGTGGAGGACAATAAACTAATTTACTCTCCGGAAGCAAGCAAGGGACCATCCCATCAATTCTGATCAAGGGCCCTAAGGCAGAGGCGGATTCAAAAATTTCAGCAAAAGTTCCTAGATAAGATATAAAGTTAGCTGCGAGTTATAATACTAAAAGAATGACAATATGTTTGTAATTCAACGCAAAAAAATTACATTTACAAGTTATTATCGAAATATAGATAATTCTGAGTATAGTGTTTAAAAATCATAAGAGTTGAAAAACAAAACACAAACTTCACGATTTATTGTTACAATAAACACGCCCCTAGACAAAACCTACAGCATAAGAAATCCGCCTCTACCCGAAATCAATGATTCAATTACGTCCCAGTTGAATCAAGAAACATATGAATAGGCGGGCTTCTTACATCACTCCTGTTCTTTTGTTCTGATTAGTTTAAATGTCCAGGTAGCGACTCATTGTCGCGCGGCAACATGTGGTATGACCGCAATGTGGGGATTGTGCCATAAGATGCTATGTGTTAAACCCTTATTTCTTCACGACGTGCCGTCCGTAGCCAACGCAGCGAGACGGCGGTGGAAATTATCAACGGGCGGGGAAAATACGCAACGCTGAATGTGGAGAACGTCCCATAGAAATGTACATGCTGCGTTGGCTTCGATCCAATGTACCGGCCTTTGGCAACGCTCTGTGGAAATAGAGCCTAAAGATACGCGCACACTGGGACGGTCGACACCTCCGTCCCGGATTTTCCAAAAGTTCTTTCCATTGCTTTGCATTGGCAGGCACGTACTTGTCGCCATTTGTGAAAAGTGCCCAGAGGAAGATCTTTTGGAGTGTCGGGAGGGCTGTAAAACTTTTCGGAAGACTCATTAGCAGTTTATGACTGCGGGAACTCACTGGGACCAGGTATTCGCTTGGATTTTGTTGTATTGTGTTGAGTGATCAGAATAGAATGGGGAGCAGGTAACACTCGGATCCTAATCCTCTACACCTTGGAGAGTAAACGGTTACGCTTCGCGTGAACTGTTCCGTCCACGTACTCCCGACATTTTGCAAGTGTGGAAGGCTGCGCGCTCTGTTTCAGAAATTTCGGAACCCAGCAGGGTGAAGGGATCGGGGCATCTAGGCACAGTTTAACTTGCACCTCTATTTTATTATCTACCTGCGCGGCAGAGGATCATGCAGTGGTGATGTAGGTGGCAGTCCGCAGGGTTGGACAAGGAATACAACAACGCTTACAGTCCACCGTCGGAGTCAATGTGTGGCCCACGTCATATTTATATTTCCTTCGCCGTAGTAAAAGTTAATCTACGAACATAAATAAACTTACAAATATAAACGGTATAATACTAATTAAACGACAAAAATATTTTTAAATAATTTAATTTTTCTTTAGTGAGAAACCCTCATTATTGCTTGATTCAAAAAATTGAAAAAATGACAATAATTATTCTAATTTTTTTTCTAGGTTTGGATATTCTCAGTACTATTTTCTGCATTATAAAATGGTGCCAACAAGAACCAAACAAGAAGATATAGGTCCAGCACCACTTGAAAATTCATATCCCATAAGAATCCTCGACTTTTGGAAATTTCGAACAATTTGTTGCTTGTATACCCTGCTATACAAGAGCAACAACCTGTCAAAAAGTTCATGACTCTATAACTTATTCTCTGCGTTGATGAATAAGCAAGTCAATCGGTCAGTCACAACAGCGTAGCATGTACAGAAATTACAAAAAATCTACATTTAAAAGACGTCCTCAATTTGTTGTCATTCAAATTATTTTCACAACTAAAACTTATTACGTTCTTTCAGAATAAAAAAAAATGAAAAAAAAAAGTTTCTTCTCATTGAGTGTTAAACCAAAATTCAAATGTTTGAGATTCTCATAAATCAGTATGAACTTCTTTTGTGGAATTAGGTGTTAGTATATTTTTCTATACAGTTGTCTCTATAAATGACACAAGCTGGACACAAGAGGATGTTAAGGGGTTGGAAATTTCAAAAAAAAGTTGCTGTGATTAAGAAAATAGCAACCAACCAAATGACAAAGTGTGTATCTTCTTTACAGAGTAAGTAAACACAAAACATTAGGAAAAGTCTGTTAGATTTATGTTATTTTTTTCAACGCTAGAAAATAAAATCTTCAAATCCATTCAATTTTTTGCCCAAAATTACAACAGGTTTGGATAAATGTTTCAAAAATAACAAAGAAAGATATAAAAGGAACTCTCTCACATCATATACGTATTACCACCTAAGACCATATTAACAAAATGGGGTCAATTAATTTTCATGTAAATATTATAGCGCAGCATTAGCTCGTCGGAAAGATAAGAAATTCTGTCTTCGAAGGAATGTTAGAAAAAAAGACTGTTCAACGAAGGCAAACTCTGAAAATCAAATATACTGCCATTGAGTCCTTAAACAACCAGACAGATTTGAGATCAGCTGTTATTTCCATAATTTATTTCACTGTTATTTTGAATTTAGATTTTCGTAATTTCTGTACATTCTACGCCATAGTGACTCACCTATTGACTTGCTCATTCATCAACGCAGAGAATAAGTAATAGAGCAATGAACTTCTTCACGGGTTGTTGCTCTTGTATAGAAGGATATTGGTAAAAATTTCCAAAAAGCGTGAATTGTTGTGGGATTTGTATTTTCAAGTGGTGTGGACGGATATCTTCTTGTTTGGTTCTTCTTGGCGCCGATTTATAATGCAGAAAATGGTACTGGGAATATCTAAATCCAGAAATAAATAAAAAATTAGATCAATGTTTGTCAGATTTACAATTCTTTTAATGAAGAATTAACGAGTATTTGTAACCAAAGAAAAATCAAAATATATTCTTATCGTATAATTTGCAAATTAGCAACATATTTGCGAGTATATTTATATTCATAAGTCCACTTTTACTACAGTGAAGGAAACATAAATATGGCGTTGCAAGTCGAGTGAAATAACTCGTATATTTCGTAATATTAAATGTAAGAGAGCCACACGTTGACGCCTACGGTGGTCTGTAAGCGTTGCCGAATTCCATGTCCAACCCTGAGGATTACCACCAATCACCACAGCATGATCCGCGCAGGTAGGTATGCTAAAATGGGTGTAAGTTAAAATGTGCCCAAATGCAAATGGGCACAACTCGAAGGGACCGTCCACTCTCCTAGAGGATTAGGGTCCGCGAGTTACCTGTTTCCCATTCCATTCTGGTTACTCAACACGATACTAAACAACTGAAGTGGCGAATAGCTGATCCTAATGCGGGTAATCGCAGTCATACACTGCTAATGAGCCTCCCGGAAAGTTTTACAATCCGACCGACGTGTTGAGGCAGCAGCGATCCACGCCTCCACCAGATGGTGGTCATCGTGGATGGTCGCATGGTTGTCTTGGTTACAATGACTTCAGAAACATAAAAATATCGAGCGCCATGTCCGCCGGAGACCAGCGACTTAGGCACTCGTACTCATTTACAACCCTACCGACACTCCAAAAGATGTTACTCTGGGGACTTTTCACAAATGGAGTCAGGTGCGCGCAGGTTCAGTGGTTCATACCAATACAAAGCAATGGAAACATTTTTTTGTGATTTTGGTTTTTCTGGTTTTGGAATAAAAAAAGTCAACATGAGTTACTTCATTCCTTCAATTCTCAGGAAGTTGGCCCTTTTACTTCACTGATTGTGAAATAACATTCAAATGTACAGACCTATCAATATGTATAGGAAATAGTGAGAAGAGAAGTAGCTCAATAAAATGTATCAGTTATCTTGATTTCATTTCTCACTCTTTATTTCAAAGAAGTTTTACCATTCTAATAATACAGTCATTCATCAGCAAACTGCAAAAGAATAACTTTTCAGACATGGCATTGAAAACACTAGCACAAGTTAAGCTTCAAGAGTTAGTCTTACGGCTAACCTTCAGATAAACCATCTGATAACTAAACACAGCTTATTTATAAGTAGTTCAATATAAAATAACTTAGCTACTAGTGTGTTTACTTGAAAAGAGCAAATACATTTTAATAAAATAATCGTTTAAAAAATGAGATTGTAAGAAGCTTAAATAATATAGAGCTTGATAGTGTAATTGAACTTTAAAGAAATCTCCCGTATATTGGAAGCATAACACCTTTTTAGGAAACATATATGAGAGGAAATTTTCATATTTTTTCTAAACAGATAAAGTGAAACAAAAGACTTGATCAATATTTAAACTTTAACATATTACAATTTGTGTTTACACAATAATATTTATAATTTGTAGTTAAATATATCATTTTTCTTTAGACATCACCCTCTTAAGTGTCAACAATATCGTAAGAAACATCACATGTTGCATTTTAGTATTATTCATCCTTTATTTCTCCATTATTATTAGATTACCACAGAAAACATCAGTTTTTGAAAAAGTACTTGCTGATTTAATGTATGTGACTGAAGCAATCTGAAAATTTCACCACTTATAACATCTATTACAACAATTATATAACTGCAAGTAACATGTACAACTTGGCTCTTCTTTGTTTTGGATTTAGCACAACTGATTTAGCAAAGGAAAGCTGTCTGCAATAAATACATTGCAGAACTAATAAGTAGCAGACACTTATGTTTCACATAAAAACAATGGAGAACATGCATGATGTCATGGACATCACTAATGGAACGCATCATCCTCTCTGTTTTCACAAGTTTACCTATTCTCTGGATATATTAGAAAGCTCAAGCAGTTATTTTCTTACAGTCTTTTCTTAATGGGTAAGTGTTGGAATTTAGCAGAACTATTTCAACAGTGACAATAATGACTATATGTGCAAATCCATAACATATTTGAAAAGAAAACCTAAACTCAAGGAATATTTTGAAGTAACCACTTTCAAAGGTGTTCATTTACTTACATTTATGACTTTAGAGACCAATTTTGATTGGTTCAATCTCTTCCACAAATTTCAAAAAAAAAAAAGATACCTGATAGTACCACCTTCCATATTTAGTCAAAGTAAAAAGTATATGGCAATATCTTCTATCATCAGAACAAATCAAACTTGAATCTAAATATAGGAATAAGCATTCTTGTTTTTGATTATTCATGTGCAACAATCATTTTCGAGGGAATTTAGGGGGGAAATCAAAGAAACAAATTAACAAACTATCTCATCATACATATTAAGCATAAACTATTTTCTAGTAAAAAGCAATTCTGTGTAAAATCAGTGTTCAACAAAATACTCTTACCATGTTCTTGAAAGCATTTTGTTTTACATTTAATTGCAAAATTTTAGCATCCTGGGAGGTACTCACATATTTTATGTCCCATTTGTGCTCTGGATAAAGAAACTTATCTGTAACTTTCACTATAATGCTTAAAATGTTTCAGTAAACACATGGAAAAGGTAACAAAAACCAAAAGGTACAAAGGGTTGAAAACATTCGACCAATATACAGGAAACACCAAAGTGAAACTATTGAAACTTATGTTTTAAGGTCATATAAAACTTGATAAGATAAGATTTGAATTATTTTTGCATCTCTTAAACAATTGATTCCCCATAATCAGGTTTAGAGGGCTTTATACAACAAGAATATCAAGTCTAAAATTTGTAATGCTTACTGTTAAGTTTTAAAATGATCCATAAGATAAACACAAAGGGGACAATTAATTAGAAAAAATGAGACTTAATATTTATAATTGAATATTTCATGTTGGAAATGGCACAAGGTATTAGTAAACTTACACATATTTAAAACATTTGAGAAAGTCCAAGAATGGTTCAATTATTTATAATGTGGTTTTAAAAAGACATAATAAGTATATGGAATAATTAAAATGTTTTGAGATGTTAATTGAGAACAATCTAAATCACTCAGCAGAATGATCTGTTTCTCAGTAACATATAGAAAAACACTCTTTCGGTGAAGGTTTGTTTTATCATGGGTGCTGAAGAAAGGAGTTTTGCCCTGAAAGAATCTTAATATAACTACTCCATTCACATTCACATAAAAGAACAGGAAAGAGAGATGTACAAAAATTAAGATAAAAATTAAACTAAAACATTTGAATCACTTATGTCATTTATGACAATATTGCAGAGAAATATGATGAACAAATATTACAATACCTCAAATTGTTCAGGATGTTTAGGCGGTACTATTAGGTATGACTTGTAAATAATTGGATTTCTCTCCTTTGTTTAGACATGGGACTACTGTTGGAGTATTGTGATCAATTGTTAGTAAATGGTACATTCAGTTTCTCGTGTTGGAAAATTTGATATCCAGAGACGTAAAAAATCAAAATTGTTCGAAATATAGTTTTAAGCCCAGAACAGTTATATTCAATGTGTAATTTTTTTAAATTTCACCAAAAAGCATTTACATCAATTTTGTTTTTTAGAAATTGGTAGTTCCAGTGTATGATTGAACCAGAAAGACAAAGATAAATTATTCCGCTTCAAATAGTATGTAGGATTTACCATGCTCCTTTTTATTAAATAATTTATTGAATAAATATTGAATAAGTCTACAATCTTGTTGAGCCCATAATTATTCCCCACACTTTACAATTTTCCTTCCTTGTCAGGAGACTCTTTACCTTTACCCCAAAATTTATCAAATCTTGTTCGTGCTTTTTCTAAAACATCAGAGGCTAGAGATCGGCCAGAGGATGGGGATACTATTGGAAGGGCTTTGGTCTCAGGTTCATGAACATTGGATTCTGTTACTGATTCTTCAGAAACTGAAATATCAGAAGGATTAATTGTTTTTTCTAAAGGATATTCCTCTGATTTTTGAGGAATGCTATCTGATCCGTCAGTATTTTGTTTCAATGCTTGGCTAATATTTTTCTCTGAATCTTGGCTTTTCAACAGTTCTTCCCTACCAGTTGAAAACAATGATGATGAAACTTCCTCAGCTGATAGTACATCAGACTTTACAGGACCTGCTCTATCTGAGTATTGTAAATCAAGGGAAGGTTCTGGTGGGAATTTTTGAGGTGAACTAATAATTGAAGCATCCGACTCTGTATTAATGGATGTTTGCTTTTGTGGCTTCTCTGAAGAAATATCTGCAGAACCCAATGCTGCAATATCTTGATCTGAGTCAGACAAGGGAGATCGCCAGCCTGGAAACACAAATAATAATAATAATTATTATTTGTGTTATAATAATAATATATTATTATTATTTTTATTATTATTATTTTTATTATTATTATTATTATTAAAAGTTTAACAANGCAAAAATGATGAAGCAATGTTAAAGGTCAAAGTAGCAACATTAATACTGTAGGAAAAAGTGAAGGAGACTCAAATTTGATTGTGTATGAAAAACTAATTTTTGAATTTATCCCAATGGAAGACAAATCAAAGTGTTTATAAATTCATTTTGATGTCAAATATTACATTAAAATATCTAAAAAATCCACAGATTTATAATTTTTACATAAACAAAATAATATTTGGACTTGTGAATGATGGAAATTGTACAACATTCCAATTATGTGCAATCTTGTTTTTGACATTCCAGTTCCACTTAGCAAATAATATATCACCTAGACGATTTTACTAATTACTGGCTGGAACCTTTGAATAGGTGAAGAGCAACTGGAGAGTATGAGTGGAAACTATAAGTAATCTTGGCTAAATAATTTTAAAGTTCTCATCAATTTCTCAGATTCTGTTCTACAGAGTTACCTGAAAGAGAAGAAAAATATACTCTCAGAAAGTTGATTAACTTCTTTGTTTATAACTGACTATGCGTAATGTTTTATGAATTGTGCATATAATAATTAAGTTCTCATTATTCAATGTTTCAGTGCTGCTGCTCAACAAAATATTGTTCATAAGTTCAGTAGTATTTGAATTGTTTTTTAAAATTTAACTATAGAAGTACCACCACAGAAAAACAATATAAATAATTATCTAATGATGGTGAGTGATTTTGTTATTTTAGAAAATGACATCAAAATTATTTTCTTGACTGTGACATATTTCTTAATCATAATATTTGGTCACACATTTGGGATAAACTCAGCTGTGTCATGATGAAGGCCCAAAATAATTGTTGTTCCAAGTTTTAAAAAAAGGGTGCTTTCTGATTCTTCAAGAATACTCATGGATGATTCCATGAAAAACATCAAATTTGATTTGATTCAACAAAATATTGTTATATTTTTTTCTTATTTGGTTCCACTTCTTTTTTGGTTGCTTTCCTAATGGGACAGGGAAAGTAGCTACATACGACTATGTATATTTTATAAGATATTAATGTTCTAGAAAAACATTTTTCCAGGGGAGAGAGAAAAATTATACTCTGCAGTTACAATTCTTCTTATATTCTCATGAAACGAACTTCACAGTTTGCTCCGGAAATCAGTAAAGCACAGAGACATTACAGTTTATCAAATACGCTAGAGAAAAACGTTATGAAGACATCACATGAATACTTTACCTTAAATTTATATAGCCTTGGCTGTTAACCTGGACTATTTAGTATATTGCAAACTACTGAAATTAAATAAAGAAAAAATGGAGTAAAGAAAAAGTTCATTTCTTGCTGTGCAAAATTTTTTAATTTTTAGTTAAAGAATACTTACTACCTAGTGATGCCAAACCATTGCATATACTTTCTCAAGTACTTTTAAATTTCGGTAATATCCCTTACCGAAATTTTCCTGTCATTACAACAGGATTTTACGACACAGGTTACAATTGAATTTGTGACGGGATTTTTCAGTCGTATATTAGGTACGACAGGCTGTAGTTTCGATAGGATTTTACGACAGTCTGTCGTTACGACAAAGCCCAAATGTCGCTTATTTTTTAGGTGGGGGGAGAGCTTAGAGGCCATGCCCACCCCCAAAGAACTTCTTAAAGTACTTCAGCAATATCTGGGCAAGCAAAGCACCGGATGAAGGCGAGCGCGCCCGATCTCGGACTGTCTGGTGTCTTGAAGTTCCGTGAAGCACTTCCATACATGTAGATGTTCTTGAGGCAATTTCAGGATGGACTGATCTTCAAACAGCTTCTCATGCGACTTCTCTATTAAAATCTATATGTGGCGTGCAGTTCATCTCGGCATTGATTTCGTTGATGATGTTCTAACGCGCACTCTCCCTCCTGGCAGAAAACTTCAGGTTCCTTCTTTGAACCTAAGAAAAACAACTGCTATCACTAAAGACACCCTTTCTGTTTTAAAGGAGAAAAAACTGTGACTGTAGTGAACGTTTTCCTGAAATTTTTACCCAGATTAGAAACATATGTTCTGAGCTTGACATTGAGGTGTCACTCCTGCGCCTGGTAGGACGGCAGAAGCACGGAGAAAACTATGTCAGCCCTGAACTAAAGCAGTCCTGAAGAATACTTTAGAAGATCCATTTATATCCCTCATCTTGATAATATAATCGAAGACTTTGTATCTAGATTTTCAAAAGATTCACTGAAATGTTTTGGGTCTAGAACTTTGATTCACACAATTGTACGAGTAACAATTGTAAGTGCAGTGACTGTTGATGCATCTTTTGAAGCGGATGTCGTCAATCTTCAGAACTTAATAAACAGGTGGAGACCTGTCTCAGATCTATCAGAGAGCAGTTTATACCTACTGCGAAGTGAGTGAAAAAGAGAAGAAAAAAGTGGTCCTTAAAACTGACAACAAGAGCAGTTGAAGCACTGAATTTGTGTGATTATGATTTGTTTCCCACGGTATACTCTCTTCTAAAGATTCTGACAATTTTGCTCGTTAACAAGGCTTCAGCAGAAAGAAGTTTTTCTGCGCTGTGTCATGTGAAGTCCTGGTTAAGGTAGAGAATAAGTGAAGGAACGCATAGAGACATTGATGTAGAACTGATTATCAACCGATTTGCAAGAAGTTGATGTACAAAATTTGATTTTGTTAAATAATCCCACTGTGATTAACTAGTTTCAAACTACAGGGTTTTTTTTCGTTCTCATTTTTGCACATTTTATTTTCGTAATCTCATTATTTTTCATTCTCATCTTATCCGAATGTATTTAGCCAGAATTTTGTACTATTCTAGGTAATATAATATTGCATGGTATAAAAATATTTTGACAGAAAAAAATTCAGAGCTTAAGTACCGGTTTCACACGAACCTATGCGTTAAGGTTGGTCACGCACATATTTCTTCCGAGGACTCCTGCTTCGATTCCCGGGTTCGATTCCGGCCTCGCCATTTTCACCTGACCGAAAGTTATCACATATTTTCTCCACGTGAAGGTACATAGAAGAAATATAGCGTTACTTCTATAGTGTTACCACGTGACTAGACTTATCACGAGTGCATGGTCACGCTTATTACGAGTGAAAAATATATTTTATGTATGTACATCTTCTACAATTAGTTACACGATATTATTTACAATTGGTTTATTTTTTAGAAATTTTGAACTTACTTTTCCAATGTTTGATATTTGGTTTTGGCCTGAAAATATGTATTCTCAATCCTAAATTAATAAAATTCTTCTGCGAGCCAGCGGGGTATTCCATACTCATAAGATCCACCTGTGTGCCCCCCTCCTCCTGTAAACTTAAGCCAATGCCGCCCTTGATAGAACCCAGAACAAAAATTAAAACTACCACGACTTCACCCGTAAGAATACAAATACGAATACGTCGTGGTCTCAATTGTATTCGTGTTTCTTTCAGAGAGAGGACATATTTTACATCTCTCACGTTGGGAGACATCTCTCAGGTTGCAGTTACGCGGACATGGGGAGATTTTGAATGTAACTGGTGCATTGAAATCCTTATGCGACAACGTAACAAATCTGATGAAAAGTTTCCGAATAAATTAAGAGATAACAAATGAAACGTAATATTTCTTCAGCGAACAGCATTACTTTTTGAACTGAATACATATTAATTATAGACCTTGACATTCATTGGTTGAGCTGCATGAAGCGCGCAAAATCAATCACACCTTACAGAACCATAAATTTACCTTTAGAATAATTTTCTCTTACAAGTTTCTTCAGCTGTGTTATAGAGTCGCATTTGTATTGTTGTAACCTTTTCTAATTTTGGGAAATTCCTAATCTCATCTGTACTAATTCAGGTGATACCTTAGGAAGTAATTAAATATTATTCTCCACAATTGAAAGAATAACCACAAATATTGATATAAGATTAATGAAGGAAATCGTGTGTATTGCGATACTTTGTTTACCTATATTCGAGTTCAAACGAAGTTAACCTGCTTAGTACAGGAACGTCACATGTCTGTTTAAAAGCGAGCGTTGCTTGAATAGGCTAGTAAATTTGTAAGGACAACACTTATAAATTACTCAAATTGTACTTACGAGTATAAGATAAATGTTTGTATCTCAAGGATGTATGGCTGAAAAAGTGCAGTAATTCATATGTGGCACTTACTAATGGCCAGTATGTTATAATCCATAACTTTGAAGTCACTGTTAATGATTTGCGTTTTTGCCTACTTACACGCTTAAAAAGGATATCCCAGTACTATGAAATTTGTAAATATCTTTTCACTCGCGCACTATACAAGAATTGAGACATATACTTGATCGATTTTGAACAAAATGTATGATACATCGATGCTCTTCGTGTGTATAACAAATTGACAGGACTAGTTTTATTTTCTAATGAAATATATGATCAACCGAAATTCTTGACAACGTGTATCAATAAGTATACATGATAATATGTGATGTAGATATGAAAAGTGATAATGATGTGATAGTAGTAATTTCAAAGTGAAGCTCTTAAGGGCGTTTATTCATGCGTATATCATACTGCTCTGTTATGATTCTGTCATTAATATGTGAGGTATTTTAACGTAATAACCTGTTACCAGTGTACAAGGTTACTCATGGTACAGTAAAATGTGCAGTGTAGCAACGTCAAACCTGATAAAATAGAATTTCTGCCGTCAGATCTCTATTCTTAAAACAGAATATCTTAGATTTACGACAGAAACCCTATCATTATCGACAGAACGTCGAACATTTTAGGACAGAAAGCAACAGAAAAATTTCAGTGAGAGATATAAAACTAACTTTGTGAAAAAGTATAAATATTATTTTTCTCTATAAACATTTTAATCGTGTCCATTTAAATAAAACGTCAACAAAATTGTCTAAAGAAATTATTTAGTGCACGTGAATTAAATGATATGCTCCCATAAGTGTTACAGAAAATACTCGTTTTCAAATCAAACTTAATCACTTTGAACGAACGAGTATTTATAATTTACACGACAGCAGAGTCTACAGGTTACACACGCCATATTGGTGAGACTGAGGTTATACAGTCTTTCTGGAGAGTGCGCTAGTGCGCCGTCATCCTGGAAATAATTACCCGCCAACACCACTCCTTAATTATTTTCTTATTGAATTCTGGAACCCTAAACCAAATTTTAGTATTAAGAACATAACAGTACAAAATTCGTAACACAGTTTTACACATCAGTCTCAATTTTTTTAAACAACTCATATCGCATATTCATCAAAACGTATCAAAATAGGTTTTTTTAGTATCAAGATGGTAAGAATCACATCAAACATTCATAACCTATTACAATTCAACGTTTTCAAAATATCATTTAAATTTTTTAAGAACTAACAAACATTAATAATTTTCTGAGCACAAACAATACAAGTTTTTAGGTCATCAATTTTTCTTTGAATTTCTGGAATTTAGGAACATTCAACGATTTTGTAAACACATCAGCGATTTGGTCTGACGTTGCACAATATTGAAGAGAGAAGAGTCCATCATATTTTTTTTGATAAAATGGTAACGTACGTGTATGTGTTTGCTACGCCTATTAACCACTCCAATTTTGATTAGGTCCATAGCACTTTGGTTGTCAATCATTATTTTCGCGGGAATAGTTTTTCCAGTAGTTCCCTCAAAAGTTTTTTTTACGAAGATGAGTTCTCGGCAACAATCGGCAGCTGAGATGTACTCGGCTTCATACGTCGAAGTTGAGACCACCTGTTTCTTCGGATCACGGGTCCACCGCAGTAATAAATCACGAAGCCATTTGTGCTCCTGCGAATTTCTGGATCATTGGCGAAATCGGCATCGCAGTACGCTACTAACTCTTCAGTTCCATTTTTAGGGAACTTTATTCCAGTTTCAGTAGTTCCGCAGACGTAGCTTAGGGTCTTCTTCAATTTAGCGAGGTCTTCATTTGCAAGATTTTCAACTTTTCGACTGCACAGTGAACTGAATACGCCAAGTCTGGGCGAGTTCTTGATGTTACGTAAAGTAGTGATCCGACTAATTCACGAAACGGGAATTTTATCACACTTTCTGGACGATAGGAGCTTTCGAGGAATTGCAATTGTTCATCCCATATTTTTCAATGACTTGCTCGGTATATGATTTTTGTGGGAGTGTGATGGAATCAGCGTTGTTTTCAATTTCAATTCGGAGAAAACTTGACGGATTTTTACACGAGGTCATTTCAAATTCTTTTTCCAACATTTTCAGCAGCCGATCCATTTTCTTCTTGTTCTTGGCTAGTACATAGACGACATCTACGTGAATAGCAAGGATCAGGCTTTTGTCAGTGTTTGTAAAAACACACTGCTCGGTTTTTAGAGGTTTCAGTCCACTTTGCTTCAGGGAAGTCATAAATCTTTTATTCCACTGAAGGGGCTTGTTTCAGCCCATAGAGAGATTTTCGCATTCGACAAATCTTGTTTCCTTCTTCAAGACCAGCAGGGAGGTACATGAAAATTTCCTTTTCTAGATTGCCATGCAGAAATGCAGTCTTAATGTCAAATTTGCTCATGAAGTAATTTTCTCTGGTAGCAACAGCTACCATGGTTCGTAGAGTTATGGTGCTTACAACGGGACTGAATGTTTCAGTAATCAACACCTGAACGTTGTTAACAGCCACGAACGACGAGACGGGCTTTGTATTTTCCATCGTATTTTACTTTCAAAATCCATCTGTTGCTTAATATTTTATTCTTGCCAGCATTCTGGCGATCAACGACATCCCAAGTTTGGTTTTTCTTCAAAGATTGAGCTTCTTCTTCAATGACCGTTTACCATTTGTCTTTTTCAGGTCCTTCTGTAGCTTGTTGGTACGTCAGCAGAACATAGTCTTTGAGCAGAACAGATTGAGCTCTGTTGCGTTTCCCTCTTCCTAGTTCATGATTTTCACTAGGTGCAGCAGCGCGGAAATCTTCGTCCTCTGAAGATTCTTCAGCACTTTCTTCATCCGGGGGTTCTTCCGCGTCGGCATCGCACAGTTCCAGATCGCGCGTAAAGTTGTGAGGAACTTCTGATTCAGCCTCATCGGATGATTCTACATCACTGACATTTTATTGGTGAACTGCACTTTTCTGGAAAACACTATTTTTCTTTTTTCCTTATCCCACAGACTATAAGCGTTATTCGTGTAACCGATGAAAATCAGTTTCCAGATTCTCTTGTTCAATTTTCTTAGATGGCCTTTTACGTGGGCAAAAGCTTCACATCCCAATAATTTGAAATGTTTCAAGTTAGGTCGTTCACCATGCCACAATTCGTATGGCGTTTTTTTTTCAAGAGCAGAAGTCGATTCGTGAGGTATGTAGCTACTTATAGAGCTTCTCCCCACATGTCATCAGGAAACTTGGAGTCAAATAACAATGCTCAAGTTTTCTGCATCAGTGTTCGGTTATGACGTTCAGATTTTCCATTGAGCTGCGACACGTAAGGTGGAGAATAAACAAATTCTATTCCTTTCTCAAGAGCCCAATTTTTTATTTCACCTGAAGTATTTTCTCCTGCAGTGTCACACCTGATTTTTTGTACTTGGAGACTCCATTTTGTTTCAAATTGCGCAGCGGTATTCATCAGACTTTTAGCTATATCTGATTTTTCTTTTAGGAGGAAGATAACTGAATAATGGGTGAAATCGTCCACTATTGCCATAAAATATGCATGACAGTCCCATGTCTCGTCAAGGAGACTACACACATCGAAATGTAAAATTTCAAGTGGGCGAGTAGCTCTCCTCCTGTGATTTTCAAATGGCATCCTGGTTTGTTTGCCGTCGGTGCAGACGTCACATTCTGCTGATGAGTTTTCAATTTTCAGGTTTTCCATGCCATGGCTGATTTTTCTAAGGTTTTCGAGATTTTTGAAACTCAAATGGGCCAATTGTCTGTGCCACATTGTTACGTCCTCTTTGCCCGCAGCTAAGAATAATTTTGTACTGGCTTTTTCGGGACTCAGTTTGACAATGTACAGACTTTCGTCATTTTTGTGGCCTGACATTATGACTTTGTCCTTTCTAGTTATTACGACTGCGTCATTTTTAAATTGGACAGCCCCACCACAAGTGGTGATTTTATTGACGCTGACCAGGTTGGTAGACAGCTCTGGAATATAGAGTACGTCTATCAGAATGCAGTCTTCGAAGTAGATGTCACTCATCAACACTATCATTTTAAATCCATCTTTGACCACTTCAATTTCAGTGGAAATTTCGATTTTATTCCTCAGAACTTTGGCGTTGTTTGTCATATGCGATGAGCATCCGGAATTGATTATCCATGTGAGAGCATGTTCATGCATCGATTCTTCAATAGTCAGGAATGCAGCCCTTGAATCATTTTTGGGCGAATTTTTTACTTTTTCTTCTTGCTTTGGTCTGAAAAACAATTTTCCGAATGGTGATTCAATTTTTTTGCAGTACCTGCAGACCTTTCCATCCGATGACTTCTTCGGACAGTTTTTAGCGACATGATTTGCATCCTTTTTGCATTTAAAACAACCTTTTGCTTTGAACGCAACTTCGGGGACAGACTGACTCTTGTTCGGGTTATTGCGCTGTTCTTCAGCCAACAGACGGGACGTCAGATTTTTTAGGTTACGATCAGCTTTAGCGGTTGAATCCCATGACGACACGAAGTAGTTATACGCGCCGGGGAGGGCAGAAATGATTCGATGCACCAATTCCTTGTCTGTTATCACGTGATTTGCGTTTTTTAACTGAATAACAAGGTTTTGTAACTCCGCGATGTCTTTGGCGACTTTTTTAATTCGAAAGTTGAAGTATGTACTCAACAAGTTCCCTTTCAGTTGATCAATATCACCCTGGTAGATAACAAGAATCTGGTTGTACATCTCCTGTGCTGTTGTAAACGACATGATGTACTGAACATTCTTACAGCTCATAGCAAATACAATCGCCTTCTGAGCACGAGCATTTTTCAGTTTATTGTTTTCATTATCGAGCTTTATATCAACCTTCGATACGACGTCGTAGATGTTTGCCGCTTTCAACGCAATATCCAGTTGAAAACGCCACATCGTGAAACGACCGGAGTCTTCCAGCTTCTGTATATTTGACCAGTCGTCTTTCGACATTTTTACTGAAGTAAATTGACGCTTACCTCGGATTTTGTTTCACGTTATCTGGACCGACAAACACGGTATGCAACGACACAGGGAACCGGAGTATTGTTTTTACTATTCACTTCGCACCAAGTAAATAGATCGCGACTTTTTTACTTTACACTGATTAAGCTTCCCTGGGCACTCATAACTTGTTGTAATTTAAGGTTTTATTTTAGTATTAAACTTAATCACTTTGAACGAACGAGTTTTTATTTTACACGACAGCAGAGTCTACGGGTTACACACGCCATATTGGTGAGACTGAGATTAGTCTTTCTGGAGAGTGCGCTAGTGCGCCGTCATCCTGAAAATAATTACCTGCCAACAGCTGCTACCTAACCATGAACATTTTCTATGTCTGTTTTGCCTTATATCGGCTATAGTTCATTATATGAGACTCTAATATAAAGTACTCTAATATCGGCCAGTAGGATAGTAGAAAAAAATAAGACGTCATTCGCATACCTAGCTTTCATGTGGACTACTTTCGGTAGAAATGCGAACAAAATGTGTTATTTTTATTCCGACAGTGAAGGCATGTTGTTAGAAGAGAAAGCTCCGCTACACCTCTCGCTCAAATGCTTCTTCTCAAGTTCAAGTGCGCAGTTAAAGATTGCGCTTTAGATCAGGGTGAACTATTACGTCTACAATCCATGTATGTTTTATGCATATTCTCCATACCTTCTGTTGTGTACAATTTCCTGAAAATTGTACATAATAGTTACAGAAGTAAGGTATTCTTCTCTCCCGTCCCCACCGCTCCCGACAAACGGTATAGGATGAGAGGTCGGACGTAATTTCCACTCAGATGATTTTTTAAAACAATCCTACAGGAGTGAAACCAGAGAAAACTCGAAGGGAATACATATTTTCATTCAGTTTGACAACCCCTTGAAAAATACTCACAAAAACAATTGAAATGGTAAAACTGTAGGTTAGATTACTATTTACTAATAACTGTTTCAGTAAGTGGATGTATAAATTTTTTTTTGTGGGGCTTTAGGGCTCGTCAAGATGTTACTTTCTAGAAGTTTTTCTCTCTTTCCAAAATACCAAGAGTTATAGTCTCAAAAAGATGTTGCGACAAGACGTTCCTTGAGGAATCACTCATAAATCTGGGCAATAAAATAAACATTGGAAAGCAAAGTATGTGATTTCCAAGAGGAAAGGCAGACAAAACTAAACAAATAAAGTTTTTTTTCTACAAATTGTATTTAATTAATTCACATTTCGCAACAATATGGTGGCCACAATGCGTCAAAGAGTTTTTTCAATAACGTTAACATTGAATTACAAAGTTGTTACAATGTTTCATAAAGTATCAATGAGCTATAAAATATGGAAAGCACGGCTAACTGCAGTTGGGTCGCTGGTTCTGCACGCGCGGGCAGATAGCTACGAACCTGTCCGCAAACTTTACCATCACATGAGATAAAAGTTTTTGCTTCGTATGTATCGACACATAATAGAAGTTAAATTTTTGTACATTTAGCTTTTCTTTTCGTCTGGAATACTTACTCTACAAGTCAAACCTGGGTATCTAAGTTTTTAGAACTCCAGCTATCCCCTTCACCCAAAGGCTTGAAGTCAAGGTCATTCGCACTGATCCGGCGACCTAACTGTAAATTGTGAGGCAAAATGTATTGCATGCAGTATTACAGTAGCGTATCTGGGATGGGGCGGGGGGGGGGGGG
>NNCF01130003.1:51458-86222 GCA_002313205.1 Laupala kohalensis
ACACATTAGTGTAATTGTATATGAAGAGGTATGTGCACTGGATTTGCACTACTAGTTTTATTTGTGAAAATTCTGTCAACATCAAATTTCTTCTTAGAATGGAAACTATCCTTAATTTCTAAATGAACTTCACATCATACATCGACAGGCATCATGTGGAAAGTACCTATAGATGAATGATGATATAAAATTTGTCTATAAAAGAGTTATTAATAAAATAATATCATAGCTATAAAGATCAGTGGCGTATCTACCCCTAATGAGATCCGGGGTGGGTTTCTTTTTGGAAATCTCCATTTTCAAGCCACACACAAATGTGTTTGTCTGCCTACAAGTATATATCCAATGCTTCAGAGTATTGAAAAATACTGAAATTGATATTCGGATTGTATTTTTACACGTATTATTTTTTATAGTTATAAAAAGTTTTGGAATATTTTAATTCTAAAAATTACGTGGTTACGTGATTTTTTTGTGATACTTTTGGAGGTCCTCTACATGTAGAAAATGCTAAAGCTTAAAAAATTGTTTTTGCTACTGCTAAAGAGTGATTATTGAAAGTATTGACTTACGAGCTAAACTGCCAGTATGGGAACCAATTAATTTATAATGAGGTAAAAAATTTGCTTAGAGGAGAGCGTAGTTTGTTTGTCAACTTTTTAATGAATTGCGAGTATTTATAAAATTCTAGTATTCTCAAAAGATCGCGGCAAACCCTATCCTGAGTTTAGAAATTCAATCAGGCTGGTGGATGTTGCATTGCTATAGTAGATAGCACAGAAAAACGAATCTACTATCAATTCTACGGAAGAACGGGTGTTTAAGGAGAAATAGTACCTGGTGTACAGGTGTTTCTAAAGAAATTTTAGTTCGGGAAATAGAATACCGCGAAGGTACCAAACACGTTTCTCGTTAAAAAGAGAAGATAAATGAGACTTTGTAGCATATACGAATGAGGTTCTTGTCAACCTTCTGATAGCCTTTTCGCTTGGAGCCTTGTAGTTCTAAATAGAATGTAAGTCATTATTTTTTACTGTGTTAATTACCTCTATCATACCATTTTAAAGTTAATTACCTGTTGAAATTTGTGCTTGGTTGGGTAATTCTGGTGGCGCAGATTGAGGTGCGGGAGGAGGTACTGCTGGAGGGGTCCATGCTTTCACTTCACTGTGAGGCCGATTAACAAGTTCTCCTGAAACACACGAAATTGAGTAATTTATAGAAGAGTGACTTCATAGACCTGCAACAATCACTATGCCATGCTCAGCAAGATGGAAGATGCAGGCATGCAGTAATTGCAGTTCAACAAATGCTATAATTTCAATGATTGGATAGTAAAGATTAGGTGAATTCAGAAGGAACGGGAGAAATCGTATTGTAGCAGCTGACCACGATTTATATTTATTGGCAGGCCCAGCATTTAATGTATTTCTTTAAGATTTCTACAAGGTATGATAAAAAACCACGAGAAATTTTAATTTTTCATGTGGTATCTCTTTTGAACAAATTTTGTAGTTTTCCTGCAAGACAGCAACGTGGTCTAAAGAGTTCATTTCATTTTTCAGCATTTCATACCTCCTGAAAAAAATGAACTAAAAGACGTGAAACTAGCCGCAGCATAATTTCATTTAAAAATATTGAATTTGCAACGTTAACAGAAACTTAAACCATCGCTCAAATTAAACAAATGATGTATCTAGGGACCCACACTTTAAAAAAATCGACATAAGTGTGATGGAATGTGGATTGTTGAATCAAAATCTAAGGTAATCGAAGTTTATTGAAGAACCAAAAAGCTCACCACTCGCACTCAAATATCAAGTTTATCCTTAGAGCTTTCTTCGAGTATATTAATGAGTTTTCTCTGGATTGAAGAGGTAAGTCCCCAGATTTCAAAATTATTTGAGAGAGGTGAATTGAAAAGTAAATAATCATATCTTTGACAAAAAGCTGGAGGATATTTTTACCTCAATAATGCTTACAAATCACATCTAATCGGTAAATTTTCAGCCAAGAATAGAATAATATTTTGACGCAGCGATAGTTCTCACTGGTTATGAAAGTCAAATTTTTCCATCTCCAGAAAATAAAAAGGGCATTGGAAGGCAAAGTTCCCCGGTCTGAGAGGAGATCGAGGCAAAATCAATGAGACAAGTGAAGAATATTACAAAATCCTCTTCCAAAAATAAATTGATTTCTGGAGTTTTTCTTTTGATGTTATATCGAGCGCTTTAAATTTAATGGAAATAACTTTAAAATATTCAGTATAAAAATTGATAAATAATATAGAGTTAAAATTTCAATTCTCGTTTTTTAATCAAACCTTGTAATTTTACTATTTTTAACATTTCATGCACAACGATTCCTAATGCCATAACTCTACAATATTACTATGCTAACTTAAGGAAACATTCTCGTACAAACAATTTATATTAAATGTATGTATTGACCATTCCTTATGAATAAAACACTGAACATGCTTCATATGTAAGAAGAAAATTAGGGAGACAAAATGCACCTAAGCATCATCTTATTATTTACAGTTATCAAATGGGACTTAAAATATATTATCAAAGTAGAATTTTTTCCAACAAAATGTTTCAGAAAACATTTAAATACAGTGATTAATGATAATATACATTTTATGTGCAATACCCACTGGGAAATAAAACTGCAAATATAATAAGATAAATAGTTCGTGATGTAAAATGACCTGCATTAATGGAATAAGGAACATACCTGTCATCAGTTTGTTACCAATTTACGTGGGACAAATATACACCAAGTTAGGATATGACATTATGTTAGTTCTTAGTTCACAACCACCCTCATTTCGATGTTCCACGAAAAAGTTCGTTTCTGGTAAATCGAATTTATATTACAGAAACCATTTCTCGACTAAATATTAAATATAAGTATGATCGCATCGAATGAAAAAGAACAATCTTAATCAAATTTTAATTAAATCCTTTCAATCTACCTAATATATAAAGCGGACAGTGACACTCACTGACTGACTCATGGATGAAAATTGTGAGGCACTTATCGGCGTCACGTCGTAGAAAGTTGATTGAGAACTCATTGACATTGTCTCGAAAACAATTGGCGTATGAATTTTGGTCGCATGCCGACATTTTGACAGCTTTTCCAAAAATTGTAGAAAGTTTTTATTTTGGAAAATCATCAAGTTAACGAACATTTTCCGTGATTGGGACTGAACTTATTTTAAAATTTCTACACAACAGAAAATGTTTGGAAATTGTAATGTTGGAAATTTGTTAAATATGCGGAAATTACTTCAGTCTTGCATTGGGTAGACGTTAACAGACGTAGGTCTCTCTCATTCTGTTTAATTTCTTTTTCATGTTTGCTTTAGGGAAAGAGGGCTAATAAGAGACACAAGAGACGATTTTTTTAAAACTTACAGTATTCATCTTAACAAATTGAAATGAATACCTCAAATTAATTAAATGATTCCCTATCAGTTTCTTGGCATTTTTGGACGACGTATTTAATCAAATATTGTTTATTGAATATTTAAAATAATTTTTGTCTCTTATTACTAGGTTGATCAGACGTCCTCTTTCTCGCGGACAAGTCCTCAGTTTTACGTGTCTGTTCTATGAACAAAAAAGGAGGACATTTTCGATTTGCCGGGGACATTGTCCGCAATATAATTAAAAAAGAGAAATCGGAGTACATTGCAGGATATATTGAAGAAATATACATTTTAAAATAAAAGAATATTATCTAATTTGGGTTTTGTAGAAGTGTATTACCTTCTATTTCGTGAAAATATATTGTTACAACATAAAACTTGGAATCGTTTTTCTCGGAACTGCCGGAATTGTGCGCGCTATTATTTTAACATAACAACAACATAAGGCTGTACTACCATCCTACAAAAGATTATCCCAAACTCCATTTCCCACCTCATTTTTGTAAATCGGTTTCAAGATGAATATTGATAGATTAAGAGTTTAGTTCACTCTTTTAATTTCACGAAAAAACCATTGTTTCCCGAGTTCGCTGCAACAAAGTTGGCAATGAATATTCCAAATTCACCAAAGACGAACGAGTATATGTGTAATGATTTACTAATGTGTTGCATAGATGACAAGTTGTAGCTCTGTTATTATATTAGAATTAATACAATAGAATATTTAGATTACTGTCTTAATTTTTCTTTTACTGTATGTATTTTGAACTTTTGTTCTTGGTTAGTGGCCACGTGAACTTCTGAAGTTTTGTTCATTAAATTAGCTGATTTATTTTTTAGTCGTTTTTTTGTGATTGAGTACCATGTATACATAATTTTGGTTTATTCAAGATACAACGCCGATACATAATCTCATAAAGGAGTAAAAACATAATCTCCTGATGTTTTTTAGCGGATCGTAATGTACGCTCGGCTCTTGGACAATAAGATACAATTCTTCTTTCTATATTAAGTCACGTAGGACCCGAGCGAAGATGGGGAAAATCTGCTACTCTTTAGCAAAGATGAATTGCGTCAAAAAAGGATAGCGTGAGCAAATATGGAGTAAAATATTGAACTGATGAGATTTAAATCCTGTAAATCTTCGGTCACTGATACCCCGCCCCGATTCGTCGACCGTAGGCGAATTCCATGGGCAGGTTTCAATTTATTCAACCACAATATCTTTCAACTTTACTATGCTATTATCACAGGTATATCCAACCGTAGCGTATGAGTCAAAATCGAGATCTTCGATTTTACATCATCATCGACTGAAACTTTATAAATATATTTTAAAATTTTTCAGTAAGTGAAGGCACTGTCATGCCCTAACAGAACTAACGCCTATTTCTGTGGATAAACAGGGAAAGGTGCGAGTACAATTTCCATGAAAAGTACAAAGTGCGAGTACAATTTCCATATCTTTAAAACTATAAACTAATTAACAACACGGAAGAGATAATATATTCGTAGTGACGTTACATTCACCCCACACCGGTAGCACGCATGTTAACCTCAAAAATATTCTTTAAACTAATTATTACTTTCTACATGAAAACATTAGGTATGAAATATTGTAAGGAATTTTGTTACATGGCAAACATTGAATATTAGAAAAAGTTTTTGACTCAGAGAAACAGGGTTCTTACAACACCCAATTAATATGAATTTCATATTAATGAGCAGTAAGTTTTGGAAGAAATTCATGTAGCTCTATTTGCGTTAACCCCTGGAGCAGTTGTGAATAACGTTGGTATATCTTTGGTAAAGTTTGATCTCTCTTTAATATTCCCGGAAAGTTCAACCGGAATGAATGTAAAAGTATAATATCTTACTTACCCGAAATCTGATACATTTCTCAAAATGTATAATTAATACAAAATATATACTTTTGAGAACTTTTTGAACCGAGTTCTCAGTAATGCTGGACCACTCCTTTGAAATAAAAATGTACCTGGAAACTATCTCGTTCGAATGAATTTCCTTTTCAAGGTAAATTTTTGAGTCTATTTAGAAATAATTTTGATAATCTTCTATGACACCTCTCAATAGCGCCCATGTAGTGATACCACTGACTTCTAGTAATTTTTGCAGACCAAACCTCAATTGTTAAATATGTTTCGATTGAATTTAATATTATAGGAAGGAATTTTGGAAGTTAATTCAAATTTAAGGTCGTTCTAAAATCTTTCCCGTTCGCCCTCGACACAGCAAAGACACGTGGTGAGATGATACTACCCGTAAAATTCTTTTTTAGCCACTTGTCCATGCAGATATAACCTCATGCGCGTTAGGATGAAGATGTACGGAGATGGTAGGTTTACTGGATAAATAACATGTATTTTGAAACGAAGCACTGCGCATGTGGTTCTGATACATTTACCGTAATATACCTGTATGATAATTTGTGCGCAACCACTTTAAATCCATCTCTTTTGAAGAAGGGATTATGTAGTTAGGTGAAAGTGCTCGAATTAAGGTACACGAACCTGGTGAGATTTAACTGAGATCTCACTACTTCGGCGTCGAACAATAAACAAAAACTGCACATTTTATAAACGCGTTATAAAATACATATAAAAGCTTGAGACATTTTTGAGAAAATTTATAGTATTAGTATTTATGACTCTTGACACATCAAGCTTTAAAAAATTATATTTCATATTTTAAAGCTAGGTTTATGTATCTTATCTTCTTGTACATGCCTACGATGAGTGACCAAGGAAGGGATATTTTTATACTTAAACTTCTTTGATTTTCAATTTTACTGAACTTTTTTTAAATTTCTTAGTACAGTACCTTTTTAGATTAAAAAAAGAATTTTATGTTTATCTATTTTAGTATTCGAACTTGTTTATTTATTTGTCTTAATAACTAACCTTGTTTGTTCAAATGTACGAAATACTAAAAAATAAACTTTTAAAACATCCTTTAGCTTTAGCCTTTAGATAGCATAAATATCCTTTAAAGGAGCGATCGGTGTTATACCGGAAACGCGTAGGTAATGCAAACCGTTAATGCAAATCGCGCACTGTATGAAGAGACGAATTGCATTTCAGGGGACACTTCTCACAAATCCAGAATTGTCGTTTAAAATGAAAAAAATTATAATAGCTAAGTTTTTATTTGCGTAAGACATCATAACATTGTATTGTCATCGGGTTTATACATTAGTACCAAATTTCAGCTTCATCAGGTAATCGGAATTGAATTAAAATTCGATTGCAAGATTTACTCTAAACTAATACACCAACTGTGATGTTAAATAAAATCTTGTAATACGTAAGTAAGTCAAAAAATAATTCGCAAAACTGGATAGAGACAATAAGAATCAAAGTAACTTCCTGACATTTATTCCTCTTTTCGACATATTAACCCTGTACATTCAGTCACTTATACAAACTCTTTACAAGTCCTTAAAACCCAGTGGCAAAGAATTATTTTGATTGCTGTCGCAGCCAACGAGTAATCTCTTGGATTACGGTTCCATCAGTTTCAAAATGATGGCCATCCAAATAATTTTAGGGGTCCAAACAGATGAAAATCACTAGGGTCTAATTCGGGACTATACGGTGGATATTCCAAGCATTCTCAACGAAATGTTCGTAACAGCTTCTGCGTTAGTCTTGCTGTGTGAAGACGGGCATTGTCATCCAGAAGAATTACTCCCTTTATCAGGAGTCCTGGTCGCATGCGGCGAATGGCCTGTGGGAGTTCCCGAAGAGTGGTGCAGTACGACGCGACATTCACAGTCTAACCGTGAGGCTGGAATTTCCACAGTATGACCCCTTGCATTCCCAAAACCCGACGAGCATAACCTTGCAGGCTGATGGAATCGTCTTGAACTTTTTTTGTTTGGGAGGTGGAATGTTTCCATTCTATGGAAGGTCGTTTGGATTCGGTTTGAAAGTGGTGAACCCGTCCCCTGGAACTACTCGTGCCATGAAATCCTCTCCTTCCTCAGTGTACCGAGTGAGGTGCTGCTAAGATAGACCCATTCTGTTCTATATGTGTTCTTCAGACAACTGGCGGGGCACCCATCGTGCACAAACTTTACGAAAGTGCAACTGCTCATGCTCGATGTTCTATGAAATTTCATATAAACAGCCTACAGCACGCACTACGTCGTGGATCGTCACACGTCTGTCATTACGAATGATTTGCTCCATACGATGCATTGTGACTACAGTTGACATCTCTGTTGGACAACCAGGACGCTCTCCATCTCTGATGCTTTGCTTTCCCTTGTTAAACTTCTGGATCCAATTAAGCACAAGCTTTCCGTGAGAAATAGTTGTCACCATACACGGGATACTTTTCACGATGCACTTCTTCTGTGGCCAGTCCTTTGACTCACAAATAACGCACAACTGCACGCTGTTCTTCTCGTGTACATTCATGCAACACAACCGCCATCGTGCACTGGCTACCTCTGACTGACTACGTGTCTCCGAGATGTCACGCAGCCTATACGACAAGCATACATATGCTGCCATCTGCTGGCAAAAATGCGCATTAATTTAAAACGGTGTAAGGAAACCTGACGTTTGCGACTCATATATTGATTAAAGTGGTCGCTCGTCCAATTTTTTAAATCATATTTTTACTTTTGTTTTCTTTTTAATTCTAGACTTCAAAACTGCTTTAAAAATGATACCAAACGTTCACATATGGCGGCCAATATTGTCCTCCCGCGATGCGTATTTTCGTGTTTGAGGGTATTTACATTAAAGCTCATACTGCATAAACTATCTATTTTATAAAACTTAAATAAAAATCATTACAAAGATAACGTTTCATTGTATAACTTTTGTAATGTGTATATTCTTTCTACTTTTTTACTTCTAATTCCTCTGGATTTGGACAAAATCAAGAAAATGTAACTTTTTAAGAGCTGTTTCCGAAAAAATCAGCAGTATATACGGCTTTACATTTTTTTGAGAGTACTGACGTATTAACTAGCATAGTTGTTCTGGTTTTCCTTAACATAACATTTTTTTTTTAATTTCATAAACATTTAAGTGTAAAAGAGTATATATATTGATATTTAATATAGTAATGCTACAAATTTGTAACTACGCTCCCAAAACACAAAATGTTGTGTATACCACTCATTTTTAAGAAAGAATTCGTAAAAAGTGAAATACTCTTGATTTTGATATCCAACCAAAAGAAATAGACAAAATACACGCTACAAAAGTTATGCAATAAAAGGTTAACATTGTAATAATTTCTTTTAGCTTTATAAAATATATAGTTGATGAGATATGAGTGTTAATGTAAATAGCCACAAACCGAAAAACATGTGCACGTTCCTTGAGAACTGAGGGTGTTCTTTGAGTTCTAGGGCCACTGCTACTCGATTATGATAAATTTTGATTTCGATAAATTTCGATCATGAAGAGATAGAATCAGGGACATGACTAGGACCAGAACGAAAACTGATTCAGAATCCATTTTCTTTGACTAAACTTAAATTATAATTTAAAAACTTCTAGATTCACCATCCGAAAGGAATGAAAAGTAATTCAGTTCTGACCTTAATATCATAAACAAAAAACACATTTCTATGAAAAATATTACGTTATAAATTGTATTGGAAATAGATCTTTACTATACATTTTACAATGAAATCATGTTTTTGGAATTTGATACAAAAGAAAAAAAAATTAATATTTTTCTTAAGGTACGATCATAATCAAAGTGTATTATTATATAAATTATATCATTATTGCATGAAATTTTACTTAAATCAAGTCACGTTAAATTAATATTATTAATAAACGATTTCATTTTAATAATTATTATTAAAATTAATATTTTCGGTTCAATAATTTCAATAAATATTAAAAACATATTAGATGACGTTGTGGAGTTGATAGCGCCGGGAGAAGTCACAGCATATCTTTCATATAATTTATCAACATCCTCTGGGCTAGAAGAGATGAATACCTGGATGACCAAGCTAATAGCCAATGTCAAAGATGTCATTTATACGAAATAAAGATTTTATTTTTAATTAATCATAAAAATGTTAGAATAATGGCAAATGTATTATATTTTACCCATATATTTAAAAGTTATAATCTGATTTAATCTGATTTAAAGGGTTAATGTTGATTTCTTTATATGTAAATTTATTGTTAAATGAAGTCTCCAAGTTATCACTATCATTACTTCTGTCCAAAGCTACAGTAATGTTCCCTTTGTTAAACCTTTGAAAAGATTGTCATTTTTTAAAATAAACTCATGAGTACAATTTAAATCGGTCAAATACTGTCTATGTTTGACTGGTATTTTTGTATTTATTAATTTGCAAAATAAATGATTTTCTCATGAAATCTTGGTTTTCCACAGTCCATGAAAGTGTACCAACTTCAAATGACTTGACTAACTGGAATATATTAGAATTGTTGATTGCTATATATGTATTAAATTGATTACCAAGTGAAACCACATTAACTACTTGGTATGGGATGTCATGTTTTCTAAAATTAACAAACCAATTGTCATTACCAAAGACGTTGAAATACATATGGAAATATGCAACATAATACAATTACGAAAACTTTTTTATTATTATTTATTTTTACTAATATTCACTGTTTGAACAGATGTCATTATGATAAATATGAAACAAGTATTGTAAATCACTGTAAATAATTCACCATTATGGGAATACTATGTATCAATTGCATCAATTCAATATTTGACTGTTACGTGGGAGAGTCCTTGATATCTGTATCCTCCAGGTCCATTACATTTTATTGAATTTTAATGAACAATCAAAAACCCTCAACGATCAATGAACTTGCCGGGGTTTGTTAACGTACATAATGTCGCTTCCTAACGTTGCGTGAAAGTTTTGAGTCTCAAGTCAGATCATGCAATTTCGTGCCTGCATTCGACTTACTGATTGTACATGCTAAACACATGCAACTATACCTATTTTAGTGCAATGGCAAAATTTATTTGAAAATATTAGCAAATATCTACAGCTAATACAAAGCAAATATTATGTATTTGTTTATATCCGCTGCATTTCCGGTGCGACAGAATTACGAATTCAGAATAACAATTGACGAAGTTGTCTGTTTGGTGGGTACCACAATAACGTTTAACGAAGTTAAACTTTAGATAAACTTCACCCACCTTTGGTGATACCTAAGGTTATTGGCGTTATTATTGCATTATATTGATGCAATGTTCAAATTATGAACGTTATGTCAACCGTGACGACATAGTGAACGTTTTACCTCGAAGACTCTTGTCTTATAATTGGTGGAAACCAGAGTGGGGCAAGATTATTAAAATAAAAATCAGTTAGACCAAATGATATGAATATGTAATTTCATTTTAAAGAAATGGAGATATTTGCTGCTAAGCCTCGAATGACTTGGTTGAAGACAGGACAGATACAATTAAGCATCAGGTAAAGATGATTCGTGACCAGAAACAAGGGTCTCGGCGTAGTTTTAATAGTACATTGTAATGGATTAATTATAGTGTACTAGATGAAAACCCAAGACATTGCTCGCATAAACTTTGTGAATTTGGTACAAATATTCCTTCTCAAATTACCATTGATATCCGAATACAACCTATATGACGCGTTCTCTCCTTAGCAAAAATACTTTGCAAACATAGCAGAACATATATGTTTTACATCCAATTGTAGATTGTAAAGAATCAACTTTTATATTCTTAGGAATTCAAAAAATACGTATACTAAAAGAGGTCGTTTTTTAAATAAATTACCACTTCGGAATATCGAAAAATCCTGTGATAAGTGAGCCTCTATAATGCAAAAGCAACATCTTCCCAAAATTTCAAGTTCTCATTTAAACAGATTTTTCTCTGCGTTGATGAATCATTCATGACAAAGCCGCTTATAAGTATACTCATCATATCTATAAATAGATTAACATAGTGCATACTTCATGTTAAATTTATGGCAATGCAGCATATCATATGATCATTTCTGGGTTTCAAGCTAACTCTTTTCCAAATTTCATCAAGATCAGCTCAGTATATTACTTGTGCAGATATCTTCTATCTTTAATAAATTCGCGGACAAAGTACAAATATGTTTTTGGATTTCATAGAAGAAACAATTACATTGTAGCGAATGCTGAGTACAATGAAACAATGTTACTGAAAACGTCCAAAGAAAAAATTATTTCAAATGAAGACAATCGTATATTCAATGCTGATTTGCGAACTAACTGTTAACGATACTGTCGAGGGAGCGGAAGAATATGCTGGCACAACTATCGTCAATCAGGTCATATAAGGTTCTCGTCGCTCTGATTGTGTGAATGTTATGAGAGAGGATGTAGACCTTCTGATGATCCTTACTGTATTAACTCTTGATTCTGATAAATTGTTTTTACTGACGTCCGTAGAAGGCAAATTAGAGATTCATTTCCACACCATAGCACATTTGAAAACGTCAAGAAATGTGATTGAACTGCTATTTCTACATGTCTTCGATGGACGCGACTCCACGCCAGCACGTTTTAAGCAAGGGATGATTAAATTAGCCAAGCTCCTATACAAAGATGTAAGGATTTAAAAGGTAGCTGAAGTATTTAATAAACATTATCGCAACCTTGTATGTTGGAGTTTGTCTTCAGTTTTGCTTCCTACGTGAGACCCGGTTCAACATTCTCACCAAGTCCCTTACACGTACGTACAAAGCATTGTTAACTTGGCTGTTCTTTTCTCTAGCGAAGAATCTGATCGGTTTCAATACTGTGACAGGATCCTTCTAATGAACTTGTAGATTTTTTTGAACCCAATTCAACGGGGTTGGAAAGTTTAGAAGGGTGTACTACTCCTGTTAACCTTTACAGCAGAACAAGCATCACACGAACTACAAATAAGTAAAGACTCTACGGTCACTAAAGAAATTATTAATGAATGTAGATTGTACTTTAATATTGTGTTGTTATTTGTGACACACGCTCCTCCTCCCCCCCCCCCCCNCAGAAAAAAAAGAAAAGAAAATTTGTGCACGCGCTCAACTGTTACTTCTGACACATCGTTTGTTGCTTTAGAACTATAAAATAGTTATATTGTATACAATCCATTTTATGTAACAACGAAGTCCAAAATAAAAAGAATATTTTTGTGAAACTTGAAAAAAACCTTTTTTGTGGTGAGAATTCATATATATTGACGGAATTTCATATGAAATATTGATATTTGACGGAGGATTTAATGAACGTTTGAGTCATTTGTGAGAAAAATGTCTTAACAGACATTAATTTGGAATTTTTGGGATCTCCCCCTTCCACACCTAGTGTGCACAAGTAGAAAATTGGTGCACACATCAAATAACTCACTTTACATGTATTTGAAAAGATCTAAATAGCTTCCTGCTTTCCTCGATTTATCCGGATGCACCGCCTTTTTGGCCTAGTTTTCTGGCCCATTAATATCTTCGAACCCCAACCATTGAACTTTGTTTTCTGGTGACGCAGAAAATACCGAGGACATTCCCACCCTAGTGATGCCACTGTTACTGATTGTTCGAGAAGTTCAGTTTGAAGATGTAAATAATATCAATTTGACTATGATCGAAGTATGGGTTTGGTAATACAGGAAGAAGAAAAAAAATCAACACGGTATAGTGTCAAAGTATTGTTAAGAAGAAAGATATCAATAGTAAATTACTGAGTAAGTGAATATTCTTATTATATTTATCTTCGTTAACTGTGAAGTTAAAATCATCAAGAGTAACAATCGCAGAGTAAATACAATTTAGACATAAATTAATTCATATGGAAATGCGAAAGAAAATTAGATAAAACGGAGACAGAATCCAGAATTTTTCATCCAGTAGCTGCGTAGAACACACACCCTGAGTAGTTTTGTTTTAATTTGTCAGGAAGTGTAGGGCTCTAAGATATATTTTTCTCCGAACCATCTGTGAACTAAGAAAAGCAGTGGCGTGCTGAAGTCATGTGAGGAATATTGCTTAACTTAGAAGAATGGTATATTTAGATGGTTCAATTTTATTGGTTACCAAGAAGAAGCTTAAACTACCAAGTAGAATGATCACAATTAAATGTAAGCTTCCCTCGGTTAAGTGGCCAACAAGATAGCCGGACACTAGATCGCGTGGAGCACGAAGCTGATAAGTGAAGGATCATGTAGGAGATATTATTTTATTCTAATAACTGGAGAACCATGAGTAAATAAAAACTAAAATTTTGCGAGCTTCTGTGGTAGGAAATGGAAGCTACCATTTGTTAAGCCAAAGTATGTATGGTAGAATGAAAGTTAGTAGATAATGAAACACAGTATTCAAATAAGTTGTTCGAAAACGAGCGCACCGAGCAAGAGATAAAGAAGGCATGACCAACAACACGAATGACCTACGCGTGAAATGTTTGCATGATGTGTACAAACATAAAACAGCAACTACATCACAATCCGGAATCCTGCACAGACAGTCCACTCTGCTCCTTTCTCTGCTAAACAATGAATCTGAACGAATTAATGAATGCTCAAGAATAATATACATCGTTGTAGAAGTAAGAGATATGATTGAATGTTAAAATGCTTAAGTGTCAGGTTATCTTCCGATTGCTTAGATCGAAAAATGCATTGAAATTACATTTAATACGAACAAATATTCAATAATATGATGTAACGTCAGAGAAATGCACAAACAATCAATAATGTAACGTAAGATAAATTCCCTTTCATCAGAGTATTGGACAATATTAAACAATACAATAATAACATACTCCACAAATGAACTCCAGGCTGCTAGATTCCTGCCACACGCGATTGGCAATTGTTTCTGGGTCTCCTCTCGCAAAACTTGGACGTGAGCGCTCTCTTAGTTTGAAACCGAAATTCATTCCTTACCGATCGCTGAGAAATGGTAACTACGAAAGCCACAAGGACACTGATTAAAATATAAAATACTATAACTTTCAAGCGCCAACATCAAGTTAATAGCGCTGCGCAGGTGCCATGAGACATCTGAAAGTCTTAGGTGTCTGTTCACTCCAGATACATTTCTTTTTCCCCCACCTGATCGTTTAAAGCAAGTAACATATATTTTTCGAAACACTTTGTATTATTAGTTTTCGGCAACTTATGCTCAAAATTACTCTAAACTTTCATAAAGTTAACGAGGAGATTCATAAGAAAGCCATTGCTAGGAGAGAGGTTTTTTACTTCAAAGAACTCCACTTTTAAAGATTTCAATGAATCAGAAAAGAAATTTCAAAACGCACTGCTTAAAATGCGTTGATTTCTGTGTTTAGAAAATATGAAAGACATAACATCATAAGTGGTCATCAAATTATGTGCAAAGAAATCACAGACCTACACTTTGTATTGTTAAAATGTCCTTGAAGCTATTTAAGCATGAATTTGAGGTGAACTTCTTAGACACAGGGTAAACCTCACAAGTGTTGGAGGGGCTTGGACACCCGCTATGTCATCAAAGGAGCGACTCAGTCCCTTCATTAATTTACTATTAGCGTTCTCGTATAAGAGGAATGAAATCTCGGAATGTTCTAGTCATTTTCTTGTAGCTCCGTGCGACGCATCTTATTGGTTAATAGAGAATATGGACTAATAAATTTACAGTAACTGACGTTGTTGTGTTGCCTCCTTCAGTAGCTTTTGTTTTGACCTTTCTTTCAGGTGCATCGAATTGCTTTAGAAGAGGAAAACTTTCATTTCGTGGAAATCACAGCATTCCATCGTTTCCCCTCAATCACCATCTTCTTCCATATGAAGCACTCGGCGTGGTGGCTACCTTCTCATGCGCTATGTACTGAGGAAGTTTATCAAAGAAATCAACTTCAAAGGAACAAATTTGCTACCACTTAATATGTCGTGGAATATGCTTATGTTTGAAAATAATATTAATATTATTGGTAATATTACACATTTATTTATTTTTTAATTCATTTATATATTTATACCACGAAAATACAGAAACAATACAACAGTGGTAATATTACACAAGATTTTTCTCCTACTTTGGGTAGATTATTTAAGAAATCATAAAAAAGAACTTTGAATGTATGATGTTTATAGGTAAAATATGTTTCGCCATTTATATTTTGTTTCGGTCATGTTTTGGGGGCACTTTCGTTCACAAGTACGACAGCTGTCAAATAAAAGATATTGAAATCATTCACATCTTAGTACATATCTTTCATTAATGGCAAATGGTTAAAAAAGGAGTAGAAAGAGACAAAAGACTGGTCACAAAAGCAAATACGGATGATGAATGACATGTATCGTTGATGGAATATGATCTTCTACGAACTCAGAAAGTGGGCAACCACTTGCTAGAACCCAAGGTTGTTAATATCACCAGCAAATGTGAACTATACTAAAAGAACATTAGGTAAGCTTTTGTAAAGAATCACGGTTTTATAATATTTTAAAATAACTATTTTTAATGTTTTTTTATATAAATATGAATGTAGCAGATTACAAACAACAAACAAATTTTCAGGCAATAGTCCCCAAAAATTAAGAGGGGAAGGATAGTTTTCTCTCAAAATGAGGTAATATCAAGTAGTGAGGAATATTTCTTCATGTAAAAAATGTTTATAGAATTATTATTAATTATATATTCATCTTATACATTCACTGGCTGCAAGATCATCCTATTTTAGAAATGACATTACTCATATTTACGTGACACGAGAGGAATGTGGAGGAGTACAGGCTACTTCCAAATCTTGTTACACGGAGGAAACTTGATATTTTATGTAATCTTGAATGAATTACTTATCTAAGACTTTACCATACAAATAGATAAAAACTAAAAAAGAAAAACAGTACATCAGAACTTTAATGTTCTTGGGATGTACTACAGAAGAAGAAACAAAAAACAATACAGCAAAGACCAATAAAATATTTTTCAATCCCATCAACTTTGTACACCACACCTCAACCAATATTATTTTTTAAAAATTATAACATTATGTATATTTCTTCGTCACATTACGTATACGCCTCTCTTGAGAACTTTGCAATGCGTTGAAAATAATATGTTCGTCGTATCACACAAAGATAGAGAAATGTACACAAATCACATAGTGCGATTTTTAATCCAGTAGTTGCTCACACTGAGGCAATATGTACATCATCTAGGGTCTCTCACAAAGTCCTACTCTTGGTAGGTTATTTCATGTTTCTAATTTCTGGCAACAAATAGTCTATAAATCACTGAAACGATTCAAAGTTTTGTTTCACAACGTATTACTACAGCCTATACCTTGCTAATTGAACAAACCACTCAAATATTGCTTGCCTACTTGTTTGGAAACCTTATAGCTAATCTCATTCAATAACATTTGGTCAATACTTTGTTACAATCATGTACCTATACACAGAAGCATTCAATAAAACCATTAGTACTCATATCTTATTTTAAAATAATCGCATCTCTTTGTCCCAAAGGGCTCCAATGACCTTACCGTTGACGAGCCCTAAAGCCTCACAAAAAAATCTTTCTCCCATATTTCCCTAACAATTACTACGTATACAAACAAGTGTGTTTATATGAATGTATGTACGCATGCATGTATTATATATGCATGGAAAAACATAATTGGGTATATACATATGTATACACTTGCATGCAGTAAGTTTGAAACAATGTAAACATTATTCAATGCATTATTCAAGGTGGCATTCATAATACGAGACAATGCTGGGAGAAAAATTGAATAAATCAGAATTGTGATATCAGAACTCCACAATAAACATACACTTTTTTATAATAATTAAAATGTATTTTCCAACATTTCGTATCACAGTCTGTAGCATATTTAACTCGAGATCACAATTATAACATTTTCACAAAAAATATGAAAAAACATATATTTAGCCTTTTTCATAATTAATCAATATTTTTGGAAATATATAATTTATATTTCATCATATGTAAGTTAATACTGAATATGCCAACTTTTTAAATTGTGAAGTAATTCACTTAATGAAGCAGACTAATTTTTGTGCATAAAGCAAAGAATTGATAGCTGATGAATTACGTTTTTATTACAATGTAAAGCACCATAACTTAAATATGCTTGTGCTAAAACGACTACAAAAAGAATAATCCAACTACAAGGAAAGTAAGGAAATTCGTGTAAATATGATCTAAATCCATACCTCTGTACAACTTCACATTTGGCATGGCTACAAGAAAATAATATTTTATAATAGAGGTATGTAAACAACATGGGAAAATGTGAAGAGAAGAACAATCGCAAAAATACAATGACCAATGTAATTGCAATTAAAATCATCATTTTACTACATTTTGGTATATTGGTTTTTAAATGTGGTCATCTAAGGGTTACAAAACTAAATTATCAAAATTCATGCATAACAAGTGCTACACTCCAGTTTTTTTTAAAATTTTTATCAACTATGTTCAAAATATAAAGGGATACAAAGTTCTACTTCTATTAAATTTGAGTATAGTTTATTTAGACGTAGTTTTATTCAATGTTTGGTTTGCTATTTCAAGCAAGACAATTTATAATAAAACATAATACCAGTTGTGTGTATTAAATGCATTTTAAATGTTTCCATCTCATAAACGCTTTTTGGAAGGGTATGTTCTTGGAACTATGCAGATACGACGGACCATTAGATTCTTGTACTAATTAAATCCAAACATGCTACTGAAGACCACTTCACGGGGTAAAATAGGGTATGTTTTGTGGTGGAATCTTCAAAACAAATAAAAACAATTTTAGAATCAAAAACTAGTTTCTATTCGTAACACCCTCTCCTCACCTATTTCTTACTTCTTGCATATACATTCATTACTTAATATATAATGAATGAACCCACGGAAGAACAACCAATAAAGTGACACGTTTCCCCCACCCTGGTGTCCGGAGGATGGGAGTGACGGAACTCGTGATAATACATACAACTTTTGTCCTAAGGATATTTTGTCAATTAGTATTCATTTCCCCAATGGGCAAACGAACAAATATGTGTGATCATTAAAGCATCAAACCCACAAAAAAAAAGAGTGAGGCCAAAATGAAACTTTTAATCGTGTACGTGCACTTATGGAGCAAAGCATAGTGATACATCAATGAGCGTATGTAACAGATGTTACGCTTTTCTTTTGTTACCTTGTCTCTTCGAGAGAGTTGCAGACTTCATTAGCCCGTAGCGTCAAAGGTAAGAGCGGTTTACTGGTTTACTTTCCATATGAACCCTTGATGCGAAAACGGTAATAAATTTATTGAAAAAAAAAAGAAATCGTATGTACAAAAGGGTCATAACATCTTTCTATTGCAAGACATAAACTCTTCACAATACTGGTTTATAATTTTCTTGTAACCATAAATGGTTACGTAAACAACGAATGGTACGACTCTACTTTACTGAAATTTGAAAACTTTACCTAGGAATAGATAAAATTCGACTTTCCAATTTAATTTTCACTTAGAAATACTTAATTCACGCAGTTTGTCGGGTTCATACAGTATCAAAAAGTATATTAATTTAAAAGAATATATTTTGTAGAGCAATCCACGGTGTAAGTATGGTATGGAAGGAATCACCCGGTGACTTAATGCAAGAAAAATAATACGGATAGTTAACGATCTAAATGAAAAATAAAATTGAGGTACAATGTAAACATTACCATGCAGTGTACTAATATACAGTCACATCCTAGCATTAATAGTTCTGTAATTATTGTAGAAGAACACAAATATCAAGACTCATTCGAAAAGATTTGCGTTCACTGGTAGAAAATCTAGAGGTCGCAGTCGTAATGGATCACATGATTGGAGGAAACGTACTGGGAATTATTACACGGAGTTTCATAAATCACTGGATAGAAAGTACAGCTATCTAGGACAAGGAACAAAAGAGACACATATTTATCCAAACTCGAGGGTTCAACTATCCGGAATCTAAATGACAGTGGGATGTACGTGGTATTTAGATGGTTCCAATTCGGATGGAGATATACAATCAATATTTTCTCAGATTCTCTCATGGACGGTAAAGAAAGAATCTTACTTATTGTAAGAATACAGTAGAGATTCTTCACAAAATTCATGTTCAAATATATAGTACATAAACTACTGAAGAAAAGAAAAATATGAATAATTGATTTAATCGTTATATGACATTTTGTCGTTCCACGTTCTCAAGCCCTCAAGTATTCTATTCGACGGTATAACGAATAGTGATTGTCGACGACCGTAGCCGACGGACAGACTACCGGCTCCGATCCTGAACTTAAACATAGATTCTAAGAAAGATTAAGTTCCTGAATGGACAGCAATGTAAAGGCAATCACGAGAAATTGGTTGCTATTCATGCAAATTCTCTTGATTGATGAATTGAAATGTTAAATTACGAAAAATATAAATTATATAGTCAGGCCTTATCTTTCTATGAGTCTGTGTTCAAATTCAGTATAGAGGACTCAGAACATCATTCTGTAGCTTAGAGTAAAGGCATATCATTTCTTTCCAAATGCAAGATAAGTTCTTTTAGAAGTTAATCTGTATTGTAAAGATCTTAGATAACCAATAAGAAATTTTCCAGTTTCTACAAGAAAACAGTTTAAAATGTTCAAAATTATGTTTTCCCATGTGTTAAACTAATTACTGCCAAACCCCCAAGGGGACACAGAAAATAATTGATTAACTGTTTGCAAAGTACAAAATTGCTGAGCAAAATTGAGTAAATTCGCACATTTATTTTAGCCTAAGAACATTCCAATTGTTTTTTTAATTTACTTGAATCTTAATTTATTTAATTCATTATTGCACAAGACTAAAGTATTATATCAAAATTTATTGTACCCCGTCTTCCACAATGTCATTGCAGGGTACACGTGATTATGTATCTCTTGCTGTATTTTCTCTACCGTACTATCAGTCACCCACTTGTCTTAAATGTTTCGTAACACTCCTATCTCCTGCACATTCTGTTCGAATAACACATAAATCTGTTTATGGTTCAATAACTTATATTTTCCTCTTAAATTGTTTATTTATATCTTCCGCAGCTCACCCAAAAACCTCCCTCTCTCCAGTCCATGCAGTGTACAATCCCATAGTCTGTGGTCTTCTGTCTCATTACATTGTCCACAAATACCCATCCCATTCTCTTCTTTTCCGATTCTATATGAATAGGTGTTGAAATTGCCATGTCCAGTAATGAATTCCATCAGATATGGGCTTGTCATAAACCATTTTCTATTCTTGTCTCGGTATCTTATATCACTTATATATTCGTAAGTCCTTCTTCCTTTACTACTTTTGTCCCATCGCGTTTGCCAACCCACTAACAACTCCTTCATTAATTCTTTTCTTCCATTCGTCCCTTCTAGCACCTTTCTATTTATTTTCCCCTTCTTTTTTAATAATCTTCTGTGCTTTATCTTCAGTATATGCAAATCTGTTGGCCATAAACCTGTCACGACTTCTAGTGCATCTGTGGACATTGTGCTATAGCAACCACCCATTTTCAATAAGCACAATCTTTTTGCACGCTTCTTTTCTTCCTTTCAAAATTAAAATACGCAAATCTGTGTCCCCAAACTGTACACCCATTACAAATAATTGGTCGCTACCCTCCTTTGTACAACGTTATCAATTCTTTATGCCTAATGTTAAACTTGCTGATACCTATCCTTAACATACCATAAAACACTTTTTTCACATTTTCTGTAACGTATTGTAAATGTTTCCAAAAATGAAGTTTTTCATCTATGGCTACTACCAAGTATTTAATATTTTGTTCAATCTTCAATTTTTCTCCATAGAGTTTCACGATTGAATTCCTTTTGTTTTCTTGTGACAAGCCAAACCACATACCTTTGGACTTTTGCTTCTGAAATTTTGATTTTGATTTTTTCGCAGTAATTGGAACATATCGTTAACGCTCTTTGACCTTCTCTTTCTAATTCATTCCGACTTTCTCCTTGTACCATAATCACCAAATTATCTGCATAGGCAATACATGAAATACCTTTACCATGTAAATTATTTAGTAGGTTGTCCAATAACACATTCCATAATATAGGTCCACAGCTTGAATCCTGGGGACACCCTCTTTTAATCTGTCGTATGATTTTTTTCTTTTCTAATTTCAATGTATTCATGGCGGTCCGCTAAATAAGAACTAAAGATGTTACGAAAATATGCTGGAACAGCCTTTTTAACGTTTCCATAAACCCTTCTCAGTTTGCGCTGTCAAACTCCTCTTGAAAATCAATGAAAATGCATAAACAGTATTTCGTCCCCCTTTCTGTTACCTAATGTAATAGGTCCATTAACACATCTTTAGCACTCCTCCCTTTTCCAAATCCATATTGTTTATCATTAAGTTTGTTGTTTTCTTCCAAATGCTGCACTAATCTTCTTGTCATTATTTTATCTAACCGCTTTGGCGGAATTTGGCGTTTCCAATTTTCCAGACTTGCGGATAATATCCTGTCTTAATACAGTTGTAATAAATCGCCTTCAATTTTCCTTTTAATTCTCCAAAACTCCTCTGGAGCATCTCATGTGTTATGGAGTCAAATCTGTAGTTCAGCATCATATATCTCCTTAATGTCTTGCTTGTTCACATTTTCCTTCTTCCACGTCTCACTGTTCTTCCCCCTCTGTCAGTTTATTTAACAATGCCTCTCCTGTGTCTAAACAGCCTTGCGTCATTTCAGCAACATTTTCTTTCTCCAACAAACACTGTGCCATATTGGCATTCTTTTGACTTTATCGACACTAATTACATACGGCAAACCCCTACACGTCCGTTCCATAGCTCTTTGTAAATATATCTCCCAACCCTACTTCTTACTCCTCAATACTTCAATCTTAAATTTTGACGGTGCAGCAACATAACATCTCTTGTATTCCTCCTCCCGCCCTGTCCTTCTGTGCCTCACTTGCTGATATTTTCTTCCAGCATTATTCCCCTCTTTCTTTAACTTCGTTAACGTGGCTGACCACCATATATTTCCTTTCTTCTCACGACCTTTTTCTTGTTTCACACAGCTCGATGTTACCCATAACAGCTCTATCTGGATCCTATCAATACTTTCGTCTATTCCCTCTTTTTTCACATTGATGTTCCTATATTTTATCGCAGTCTCTTCCAGCTTCCTTTCAAATTTCCTCTTGTCGGTTTTTCATTATATTATTCTTCATGCGTTCTACAGTAAATATGATAACTCGATGATCACTCGTCAACCAATCTACCCCACACCAGTTCATTATTCCGTGCCGTTTCATTATATTGGTCAGTTAGGTCAATAACAGATTCTCCATTGTAAGTACTGAACGTTACCATACTAATTTAGCTGTATAAGATTCCATTTAGAAATTAGCTCCTCCATATATTTCCCTCTCTTATTTGTAACTTTATGCCCCCACAACTGCGAACGGGCATTCGCATCAACACATATTATTATGTCGTAATCTTCATGTTCACTCAATATTTTAACCACCACTTCCAAGTCTTTCTGTATTCTCTGGCTATATTGGCAGTAGATATGTACTAAAACAACTTCTATTCCCTCAGTTTTCACCATTACTACTTGGACGTTCCCTCTTAAATATTTACTTATTACCAATATATCCATCTTATCATCCCGTACAATTATTCCTGACCATAAACATTCTGCACAAACCGTCCTGAAATGCAGCCCTTCCGCGGTGTAAATCTCCTGTAAGCAAAATATACACACATTATTTACATTCATATATTCCCCTAGTTCTCTAGACCCTTGTAAACCTCGCTGCACATTTTGTTGGAATATTTTAATTTCCATATTGTTTATTCGCTCTAAGTACTTCCACGTCTTGTTTATATTCAGGGCATTCAGTATCTAAGGTATTATGGTCACTCTTTTACTTTTTCTCTTTGCACTCTTCTTCCTTGAACAATTTGCGCACTTGAAATTCTCTTGTTCATTGAGGCACTTCTGAAACGTATGCCCTCCTTGACCGCAATGCCCATATGTCTCTATATTGTCTTTACACGTGGCAGCTATATGGCCGTAGTTGTGGCACCGGAAGCAACTAATAGGCGTTAAATCCTCCATCACTTTATAACCTCGTAGTCCCATGTACAGACTGCCACTTGTCATAAGATCTCAAAATGAATCCACACTACAATCCAGTTCTCCGTTTCACTGTTAGGATACTTCCTTCTATATACTACTCTTGCATCCTTTAGACACCCTGCCTTAACATCCCCTACGAAGTTGTCCTCTGCTATTTCCTGTAGGAATGTTTTCCCCGTTATTCCTTTCTCAAGTCCATAAACGCGTATCTTAGGTCGTCCTCGCACATTCTCTTTAATCTGGATATTGGTATCACCCTCTTCATAGACTATAACATCTCTTAATAACGTCTCTAACTCCTCCTTCTCCTCTCGATTGGGAAATATAATGCATACTTCCCATCTTCCTTTTTCCCTTACGTGTCTATCTTGATTTTAATCTTCTCTTTCTGCATCTTTTTCTTAATTATATCCCACGCTGTAACGTCTAGATCCCCCGTTTTCTGTATCATCACACACTCCTGTTCAAGAACGTTCTTCTGGCATCCTTCGTTGCAACTGCCGCTTGTGTGTCAACGCGCTTTTCTTTAGCCATTTGTATACCTTCTTCTAATCTCCTTTCTGTACATTTTAACTTCTCCGTCTGCTCATCATTATCAAATATCCCTACTATTTTGCTTCCTTAGTCCTCTTTTGCCATATCTATTCGCTCGTAAATCCACTTATTCCTCTCATCAACTTGCTCTAAATTTCTTTCAAAATCCCATCGAATTTGCTCCTCTACACTATTCATTCTTGACACCAAATCTTCGATATTAGTACTACTGATAGATTTCATCACTTCCGTTATTTTTTCACTCTGATACTGTTCCATCTTTCAGAAAAGTCTCTCTGCTATTTCCTCTACTAGTCTGTGCTCTCCTTCTCTTTCCTCACATATTCGCTGTAATAGACTTTCCTTCATCCCATGCAATTGATCCCTCTCACAATTTTCTTTTAATTCATATACTGTGCTCGTAGACATAGCACCTCCGTTCATAACTCATTAATCCCATTCCTTATCTTCTTCTGCGCCTTACTAACCGACAGGAACATTCTCTCATCACCTAAAGTCTTCAGTATGTCTTAAAAACTTAACAGTCATTTTAAAACGATAAATACTTTAATTTAATGTGTATGAAACGAATGAATAGGTAAATCTTAAAAAGTCATACCGCTCTATCAAGACACCAGATACCTGCCTTACTATCTTGCTATGGTAAACCTACACAATCCTGTTCAACAGTCGGCCATTTATAGAAAACAGCGTTTCATTTATCTTTCCCACTGAAGATTTATTGCTTTGCCTCGAATGTTTTAGTTAACTGTGCGTGATTCAGACAGCAGCACAATTTTGGGTCTCATCTTTTCCCATGTTTAGCCTGTAGGGAGTCCGTGTATCTTTCTTTTAACGCTTTCCCCGAGTTATCCGAAATTAATCAATTTTTTATTCAGTGTTAACAGTAGTTTTTGTGTTTCTTCGTAGTCATTCTTAAGAAACAAACTCATATACACGTACTACATTGAAATTATTGTTCAATGCAACTGTGAGACATAGCAAGTGGACAGAAAATTTCCGAAAAAACATACTTAAAGTTTTAAAAATCATGTAAGATTTAAGTAACTGAAGTGAAGTGCAACGGTAGTGGTTCTTCGGAACAGTTTTCTAAAAAAGTGTCAACTGTTCCTGCATCTAGTTTAAGTTAAGACTAGAAGTCAAGTGAAAACTGTGGTCACTTGAATGGTCGGTAGTGGTATCCATTATATACATTTTGGTCATGAATATTTGCAGTCACGCATATCTAGACTTGTTACAAATTATGCAAAATGGTTCTGAATTATTTTCAATAACTATAATTTTTTATTGATACAAAGCTTCATGTGGTGCCGTGTATGTGGCAAATCTGCTATTTGACTCAACATTTTTCTTTTTATATCCTACAAGTGAAGTAGAGAACACATAGTTCAGTAGCTTATCCTCTGAATTAATCCGATGAAATGTAAAATATTTTCTCGAAATTTCAATATAGTGCATATGAATCTGGATATATATGAAATCTGAATAGGGTTCTATGAAATTTTTAAAACTTTAACTATTCAAACTTTTTTCTAAGTTTTAGACGTTGAAAAATAATTTCAAACCTAGCTATGTATTTTAATCTCATTGAAATTTATCCTTTGCCAATTTCATGGATATAGGTGATAAATATTCTTTTTTTAACATGGAGTTAGAGTAAATAAGAGGGATAGTGATGTGAAATAATTGTTGTAATATTTTTATATATGGTTTGAAGCTAATCAAGGTGGGGAGGGGAGTGAAACAATTTGTTTTTGTAGTGTGTTACAAATTTCGGTGTGTGTGTGTGTGTGTGTTGGGGGGGATCTGCGTCATAGGGTTTGGGGGGGCGTGTGTTAATGAGCCATGTCTGGTGATCATCTACGACACTGGGACCAAAGGTCGTAACTGGTCAGACAGTTTGCACTGTGTCCGGAGAATCTAGATTGGAGAATAGAAAGAACTATAAGAACAGAAAATATTTGGAGAAACACTCCGTCATACGTTAATATGAATATGGTGTTTCAACAACTCTTGCTATAAATCAGAATTATTATAAAAGTTTAATAACCCTTTGTAAAGTTTCAAAACACAGTATTACCACAGAAGGTAATTTTTATTTGCGAAGATAAGATAAGTCTTGTAGAAGTCAGTACCCTCATTTATCATTTGTTACAAGATTCTATCCAAAAAGAAAAAAATCTTTTAAAGCAAGTGGTTTTCTTTATTTCTCGAAATATTACATCGTTTTATACCTTAAATAACCAAATTAAATTCTATTGTAAAATAGTTTTTATATTTAAAGTAACTCCAGAATAATTTTGGAGTACCCAGTATGGCATAAAAGAGAGAAATAGAATTCAAATTATTATACATAGTTCAGTTATCACTTTTATTTACAATTAAAATACATCAACATGAGAGAGGAAGTATGTTTAATAAGATGAAACTCCAGGATTTTGAAGTTTGTATTGTTTTCAGTGGTGAAGGATCCATGGATGTGAGTGATGTGTTGCATCCATATGTTTCTCAGTTTTTAAAATAAATATGTTTCAAAACAATGATTTTTTTTCAATTGGGATCTGACGTATGGGCAATATGGCCGACATAACTATATGACAGTTATTTCACAAAAAGTTGTTCTTGATACAAATCATTTAATTATATTGTTGGCGATGGATAATATTTGTATATAGGCAGGATCCAATCCATCCCACAGAAATGTTATTGAGGGTGAGTATTTTTTGAGTGCAAACAATGTAATAAGTTGCGGGAAAATTTAAAATGAATGATCAGAGTCGCCATTTACGATAAAGGATTTTTCTTAAAAAAAAGACTATTTTCTAGGAAGAACAATCCAAAATTATAGATGAAACTGAAAGAGACGGTAACATATTTATGACTTGTTCCTGCAAGGTTGGCATGGGCGAAAAGTGTAAACATGTCATTGCAACACTTTTTTTCCAATACAGGTAAGAATACAAGTTTTCAAGTGTTTAGTTCTTCAGTGAAGATGAAAACAATTAATGCAGCTGATACATCAGTTAATTAACAGTTAACACATCTTTGATAATAATTACACGAGGACATTATTTTATTAATTCTTTGATACAAATAATATTAAACACTTTTATAATAGACATATTTGAATATATTTTGCTAACCAACATTGAAAATAATTCCATTTCCTTTTATTATTTCAAATAAAAATTATACAGTAGAACCCTTCATTTATTATATATTGAATAAATGACAAAGCACATGAAGATAAGTGAAAATATGAACTTCGGATAAAGTCAACCTAAGAAGTCGCGCTCGGTGGTGCGGCGCGCCGAGGTGTGCCGCGGCGTCTGTTCTCTTTATCACATGTTCCTGGACAAACCATTCATCTCAGAATGAAAAGTTTTATATCAAAAATTAATTCAACTATTTCACAAATTTTTTCTCGTTTTACAAAACTTACTGGTCAAATATTGTAAAATGCGCTAGAATCCTAACATTTTCTTGTCATGTCAAAAATATTTCACGTTTAATATTTTATTATAAGAATACTGTAAAAATAATTGAATTTTATTTGCACCATAGGGATCCATGACTTCTTAGTCATATTCGAGCGAAATTTTAATTTTTTTAAACAATACGTAGCTAAAGGGAAGTGTAATTGGCGCGCAGTATTAGATGCCTCGCTCTTCTATTCGTCAAACGATACCACTAACGCTAGTAGACTTCTAGATGTCATCAGTCAATGCCTCTACGAAAAACCAGCGTAAACGGCTACTAGCCGGCTAGCCAACGAGTAGAATTGAAAATTGGTGGCGACTAGCCCCGTGAACATCCCTCTTTACTAATGTCACTGACTAGCGGTCTAGAGCAACGTGATGGCTGTGTTAAAATAACGTAGCTCCCAGCAGAGAAAGTTCTCACGATTCAACTTGTGTGATGGTGGGTGCCGTATAATTGCAAAACAGACCGATGTGTTGTGGCCGAACCGAACACTATCATTAAGCATCAACTTAGACCAAAACATAATAATAAGTAGAGATTGATGTGTGCTTGGCACAGCTTGGCATTTAGATCTGTTCATAATGTACATTTTTCTTTTTAGTGCAAAAGTAACACATTACTGATTTATTCTCTAAACTGATCGTCACAGGTGTATTGTTGTTGAAGTGTTAATAGTTCCGTACTATAATTGAGAGGCAGAGGAAGTCAGGATGACAGTCACCTTGAGTAAAGGCCTTAAATGGGCACCACTAACACTACGTTAATAACCATCATCTGAATGATGGTTTATTTTCCATTAAGAGGCTAATATAAATTTTGTAAATCGATGAGGATAAAGATTCTTCTAAGAGGATACAGACATTATTTGCTTCAATAAAAATACTTACATAATCGCCAACTTATCAATATTATCCATCATTCTTAAACTATTTAGACTGGGAGCTAGAAGGAAGTGCATATGTAAAATGAGAGGACCGCATTTTATCAACGGACATTAGTTGAGAATAGCCTAAAATTTAATAATCTGAATCTTTCCGGTCAACTTTTTGATCCAATTTTTTATCCTCCCCTCTCTTACGTATAAAGGAACTTGATGGAGTACATTTTAAAGATTATTTTTACCATAATTTATAGATTTTTCTTGCGATGAAAGTGATAATAGGTTGTTAAATGGAAAACAATAATTATAACTATAAAAACATGTATCATTAATGACAAATTTAAGTAGGAAACAGCGAATTTAAAGAAATATAGAAACGAGACAGTCATTTTTATTTTGATAATAATTATTTATACATTTACACAATGAAGTACGTACAAAGGGATGTTGACTTTGTAACTGCAATACATTCTTCGACCTTTTGACACATATTTACAAGGCTGAATCAATGACTCTGGCACAGGCAGCTTTGTCATTTGTCGTAGACGTAAGTAACCTGTGCTCTTCATAGCCAAATAAATCGTAATCGGTTCCAATAGTGAGCATTGTTCCAAATGTTTTTATTGTAGCCTAATAAATGCAAAGCATCCGACGTGCATACTACTTTCATTAATGTACAGCCGAAACCTATGTTTTGGGAAATCAGTTAACATCGGAGTTCATCAGCAATTAATTTTTTCTAATAACATACATGCAACTTTTTTAACAGTTTCAATTGTTCAGCATTAAAGTCAAAGTTTCCCGAAGATCCTAGAGCTGTTGGTTCAGAATCCTCCGATGCAACTTTCAAACATCGTTTTTCAAACCTAATTTACCGGTAGTATCGTTAGCGCTTACGGAATATAATGTTGGCAAAATATTACATGTGCTTTCACCAAGGGATTCAGCAGCTAAATGTCATCCTGGAAGATGTTTATTTTTATGAGAACCGTCGAACCGTAGACCTAGACAACCAATATTTGCTATTTCTTTCCAATAATAAATAGTCAAGATGAATACATCTGTTTCAGCACTGTGGATAATAACACGTGGAGATTGAATTCTTACTGTGTGAAATGTGTGAGAGAACATTCTTAAATCAGCTACTAAGTGGTTTGATTTAAATTCAAGTACCTCACAAAACGAAGACTCAAATATTGGGATTTATTTTGAGTGCTTGAAAAGATAGCTTTACAATCAGTAGGATTTTACTCGAATGTCTTGAAATTATATTTTTAATAATTTGGTCTAAACTCAGAAAACAAAAAAGTTATTGAAATATCGTCATATCAATCGAATATTAAATATATTCTCTTCACATCACACTGCGTAAAAATTAACAAGACATTTTTGAAAAATACCTCGGCCGAATCACCGTAAGTATTGAACTTTTTAACTGACTTTGATAAACCACTGCCATACCATCAGCAATAAATTTTTTTGAGTTTTTAAATGTGTAATGTCTTGCTGAGAGTTCATATCAGAGTTATGATTGTTTTTAATTTTTGGGCGAGTTTTGATTTTGGTGTTTCCTGTAAAATCCGTCTGTCGAAAAGATGCTTGCAATAGTCTAATGTTTCATACGATTCTAATATTTTTGTGTCAAATCCATTAACAGACGTAAACATGAATGACTGTTGAAAAATTGCTATACCTTGCAATATCTTGTTGGGAGTACTTGTGCTTGTTCAGTATGAGTATCTTCAAAGTGATAAAATTCCATTTTTTTTGTAGGATCCGATACTTTCTTTTAGTTTTCATGAAAAATTGTTTATTTTTGTAAGTAGCTGATAGTGTTTCTCCATTTTCTTTAATATTAAGTAAGCATCGCGAGGCGATTCTTCACCGACTGCACCGGTGTTAATATTGCGAAGCATCACTCTGCATAACTCGTAAATGGATTGCAAGAATTGAATCGCATGATATTTCCAGTATCCTTTTCATCTGTATTTATCCTCGATTATGTCAATTCATTATGACTATTAACGTCACCTGTAGTGTCAGATTGTATTCCAAGTTATGAAGAGAGAAATGAACTCGGGAGAATATCCGTGGAGTGACACTTAATTTACATATCTTGTAAATTAAGTGTCACTCCACGGATATATTTAATGAGATCCATGCAGAAAAAATAAGGCAAAATTTGTCGAGTAGGCATAGTCAGTAAATGTAATACAAAATTATTTCTTCTCTGTCATAATTGAATTCAAAAGAATTTCTACCATTTCACCGCAAATGTTTGAATATTCATTAGCGCTCATAAAGTCTAAAATGTTGAAAAATTTGTAGAAACTCTGCAATAATAGTTTTATGATGATTAAAATTGTTGGTCAAACCTGAGTGATCCTTATATAATGTTACTCCCCTTGGTTATCTATAGATATTTATTGCTGCAGTTGATTGGGAAAAAAATTCGTGTAATCTATAAACATGATGCAAAATAAACATGATAACCCGTTCGGTCTTCTTTTTAAATTCACCACTTCTGACGACATTTTTTACATTTTTAATAATTAATGTTTTAAGTAGACACTCAGAAACAACTAAAATTGAATTCTATTGCGTATATACGACAAATTTTATCCGCTAGTTCAAAGTTTTTGTGTCGACTGACGCAAAAACGTACAAAACGGCAATACGCGCTATGCTTATTATAGAGTGCGGGGTGGGGGCGGCAAGGGAGCAAAAGGGACCAACTCAGATGCCGGAAAGATGAGTTTTTCCATTATTTAGGGTCTCAGGAATAAGAATCTGAACAAAGTTGACGGTCCTTACACTTTGTATACCCATTACAGTGTTTGCACTAATTCGCAACGTCATTCTCCTCCGTTCCTACATGTCAACAATGCAAGTGCTCTGTTATTTTCCTTATCTGCGCACAAAATGAACAACTTATCAGATCAGATAATCAAATTGGATGATCATTTAACGTGAAGATATGTGGAAGTTGAGAGTGAATTCACCGTCTTTAGATACTTTCTTCTTTAGATTAATTCTATTTGATCATAGGAAAAATTTATTCTACTTGTTTCTGTGTTAATATGAATTACACACATACATGTATCCCTATTGGAGAGTTTTTTTATGGCAAATACCTAGTAAATAATGTGAGGGATACATCGATCAGAATTTCCTTAAAATTGATGTTAAAGGTTTTCATTATTTAATTCAGCGTAAGAAGGCATTTCTTGTGTTATCGGTTTTGGTTTTTACTTTTGTATATTCCCACCAAATTAGATGCAACTCCTGTTTCTGAGGTTTGCCTGCTAACTTTCATGTTGGTTTTAAAGAATCAGCCAAACAATGAAAATGTTTGAAATGTGCGCATAAAACAATTTTTACTCCATCCGTGACGTCATCGCAGGAGGAATCGTGACAACTTTCTCTGTTGGGAGGTAAGCTAGCGTTTATATGGCCATCGATGTGATGTAGACTGTCGCATTCGCTAAAAGTTGCAATTCCCTGTACAACCAGCCAGACCTACCAACACATATCGTAAACAAATGGTACCCTGGTCCTGTACGTTGACACAGCCAGTAACAATATGTAGGTTATCAGCCCTGGCAAACATCTCCGAATGGAAACAGTAAACTATGTGACGAGTAATACTCGTAGTTCGTTGTCACTTCGGGTTTTCATATATGTTGCGTTTCATTGTGAAAGTTTTTATGTTGTGTTTCGTTTTTTTGAATGTAGGTTGTATACAATTACTGAGTTAAGGTACGATCCCACTAAGAAAATCGTGGTTGGGAAATCACGAGTTTATTAATCCAACAATTTTCGTGTGGAAGGTTGCGATGTGGCGAACACATAGGTTTTGGCAGTGGAAGTGTTTCATGTGGAAAGCAATGGTGAGAAAATTTAACATTGTACTATAGAAAGGCTGCTAAAATATCGTTCAGTTCTCTCTCAATTCAGAAAAACGAAGTAATTACTAATGGGCTACGAAGGTAATCGTTAAATGTCACGACAAAACAAGAATCGGGTGATTCATTTTCGTGATAAAATATTTAAAATTAATAAATGAATTTGCGTGTGTGAAGTTAAAAATAAAATATATTGCTGGCCTTCTTTATTGTTTTCAACTGAAAAATGTGTTGAGAACGACGATGACTTAATTTAAACAATATTTATTGATGCAGTAAACGGAACGAAGACTCTTCAAAGACAACAGCGGGGAATCGACCTCAAATTCAAAACCTAGGCACTTTTAGCATTATTTTGTGTATTTTTGTTTTATTGATTATATTTGAGACTTGTTGCATGCAATGAAACATAGTTAATTCTAAAAACAAATGCGAAACTACTTTGTATAATAGAACACCTAGAAACCTAGTAATAATTGCGTTGAGATCCAAATAATTCAAGTTAACTGGAATGTCTTCTTGTGTTCAAATATCAGCTATCTTGTATTATTTGGATACCTGTAGAGTTATGATTATATCCCCATGTCTGTTAGCCAGGAGACACCACTGATTTCTTTGGTATATTTTAGTTCTTCCTTTTGAGAAGGTTTTTATTTTCAGTTTGATTCCATATATTTTTAGAAATCTAGATTTTAATTTTTGAATCAAAAAATAAGGTGGTATTTTTTATTAAGTGTATTTCACAAATTATTAGTTGATCAATAAAATGTGTTTACATTCCTATATTATGTTAATTTGTATTGCTATGAATAACCTCTCAGCAATTTGTTCTTTGTGGGGTGAAGAATATATCAGTGGTACACAAAGGCTGTATCTACTGTCAACTCGCTGTATCTGGCATAGTTTATTAGCTTGTCATAGAAAATTAGATATTTCTTCTAGTTTTTAAAATATCACTTCTTTATAGTCAGCTAATATTAATATTAATTCATTAAATAACTTTAGAAAACATTATGTTACAATATAAGAAAATATTGTGAACGTATAATATTTCATCTTTTTAAATTTTAAATGGTCTGACTTACCTTCTCGAACATTCTGAGTGACAGTGAAAGTCTTCCCTGTATCCAAAGGCACAGTCCAGTTTACAGGCTCTGGAGACCGGATGATAATTTGTTCTGGAGATTTCACTCGAGTTGGTTCAGGAGGTGATTTGACCACAGCAGGTTCAATTTCTGCTTCTAATTCTTCTTTCAGTTCTTCTGCCAAAGAACCTTGGTGTATTATATCTTCAGATTCCTCTCCCTGTTTCTCCTCATCAGTACCTGAACAGTGAAAGTGGAACACAATATATCTTCTGATTTGATAACTTCTATTTCCAACAAATATTAAGCACATAAATTTAAAATAAAATTGGCATGAATATTGAATGTCAAACATTTCTTTCTAAGCCTTCAATTAAAAAAATAGCTTGTGACAGTAAAGCAGTGTTGCAGTAAATTTGCTGCAAAATATAGAGAACAAAAGTAAAAATAAAAGTTCCATGTTCTAATGTGTTCAAAATTTATGTATGTTGCAACTTTATACTAAGAATTGTAATAATGGATTAATGGAAACTTTCGTACTTTGTACCATTCAAACAAGGGACTCGCATATTACTCTATATCCTATTTAATTATTACTCTAGGGAGGTAAAATATAATATGAGAGCAAAGAACAAAAGTTATATATAAAGGTGCCAAAATCAAAGGTGCTATTTGAGAGTATAATACTATTTACTAGTGTGCATTTTCTAATTCATGGTCAAATGAAAATAATTAACTCAGAAGTAAATCAATGAAAAGAAAAATGGTTAGTAACTACTCAATGATAAACTAAAATACTAGTAGTTTCAGTAAGAAAGCAAGCGCCATTATAGTCATACCTATAACAATCTAGTCAAAGAAGATTACTTAAAATTGTAACTAGAATTTCATATAATTATTTACCCATATATACATGTAGAATATCATTACATTTCCACATATATTTACAAAAAGATACGAACACTATAATGTGAGATTCAAATACCAACCCCTCCATATAAGTTCATTTCAAAAGAAAATATGTACTTATCATATGTACATTTCAAAAGGCAAAATTATCTATCATAGTTACGTATGTACAGCAATATATCTTGTACTCTAAATACTTATTTTCAAATTTCTTTACTAAACGATGGCAAAATCGTATCAAATCCTCAGGACATCGCAAGTTTGTTTAATTCTTACTTCTCAGAAGTTGGTAAAATAACGAACTCAATATATCCAAATCAATGTCCTCCAATTATATCCACCCACATACCCAATTC